>VZRR01007283.1:0-18057 GCA_013398015.1 Oreocharis arfaki | reverse complement strand
CCCCCCAGTTCTGCTGGTGATTTGGGGGTGCCTCCCCCAGACCCTGCTTTCCCCCCTGCAAGTGCTTTTGCTTCCCCATGTAGCTGCTTGAAGCTTTGGGCCAAAATCGGTGGCATTGATTGCAGCTGTTCTGCAGCTCCCAGGGGCGATGGAAAGAGTGGAGACAGAGAGCCCCCAGCCCCTGCAGCAACCCTACTGAGGGGCTCAGGACAAGGCAGGGGCTGCTCCTTGCCTTGTGTGGCTCCTCTGTTTCCTGGGGCATACGCCTTGTCCATCTGCAACCAACTTTTCTGTAGCATGGGCCAGAGCAGGACGTTGGAGATGGGGTGTCCTGTGTCCAGCCTTGTCCTGGTCATCTGTCACCTCTCCAGAAGGAACAGGGGCATGCCTGTCCCCCTCCACCCACACTCCCATGCTGAGGAGCTGTAGTTCCCTCTGGCTTGGCTGGAGTTGTGCCCCAGCTGTGAGGGTGGGAATGGGATCCAGGTGCCCTGGATCACCAGCAATTGTTCCCATTGCCTAAAGGTGCCCAGAGGAGAGGGAAACATGTTGCTTATGGGGCAGAAATTGGCTGAGGTTAAGCTGAGCCCTGGGCTCTGTACAAGGAGTCCTGTGTATGAACAACAGTGGTTTGGGATGGGGGTGAGATGCTGTTGCATAGGCCGCTCCCCCTCGACTCGAGAGGCAGCAGGTAGGATTTTGCTCTCCAGGGAAGGTCTAAGGCAGCATCTGGGGCTGGAAAATACTGTGTCCCCTCCAGGGGTTGTTTACAAGCCGTGGCTTGGTCAACAGTGACAGCCCAGAGACCGCAAAGAGCCTGAAACCAAACACTAATGGCTTGGGTCTGCTAATGGACACCAGGCTCTGCCACCTGCTCTGGAGCCATCGATGCTGCCGGCCGTGCTTCCCCTGCTCCGGCTGCTGGCCTGCGCTCTCCCTGCCCCATCCCTGCTGGTCCCCTGCCGCAGCTGTTTCTATGCCCAGGCCATGCTGGTTGTGTTCCATGGACAGACTGTGCTGGGAAGTGTCGTGCTGCTGCAGTGATGGGCTGGGAATGGAGCAGCTCCAGAGGGGACCAGGCCAACCCCTCTAAGCTCAGGAAATTGTTCAGTGGGAGCATCTCACAACAAGATCCTGGGGGAATTCCAGGCTTTCTGGGTTCCCAGACTGAGCTGGATGAGTCCCCAAGCACCCCATCCTTCATTTGGAGCTGGCACTTCGCTGAGAAAGGGCTTGGACAGAAGTGCTGACTGTCTGCAACCCCTTGTCCTGCCTGCTTGGCACTGTACCCCCTTGGACCCTGCCACAGCCTTGGTGGCACAGGCACAGCCACTGTCCGGCAGCAGCAATGGAGCATCTCCCATGAGTGCATTGTGCTCCAGGATCTTCAGGGTGATCAATGCTGGAACTGACGTTGTTTACCAGCTGGATAATCAATGATGGACTGTGTCACCCCACCTCTGCCCCGTGCCATCATGCCCATCCCCAGCCCTGAACATCTCCTGGCAGACCCATGCAGGAGGCTCTCAGACCCCTGCTGAGAGCCTGCTTTGGCCAAGCGCTCAGGATGGGGCAGGTGGAAAGAAACGCTATCAATTTTGCCTCTTGAAGTGCAGCATCAATAATTCAGTGCAGAGCAATCGGTCCTGGCTGGGAGGAGGGATGGCGGGAGGGAAAAGGCGGGAGAGCCACCCGCGTAGCCCAGCCACAGATTAATATTAAATGAAGTTGCAGATTGCTGTCGGCAGGATAATTGGTGCCTGCCCGGGGCTGTTCCTGCCTTGGCTGTTCAGGGTACGTGCTGGGGGGCAGGCAGGATTGGGGGGGTCTTGGAGAGCCCCCAACATGGGGTGCGCTGGCTTCTGCCTTCCTTGGAGCCTGCTGCTGCCACAGAGCTCAGGATACGGAGAGAGAAGCAGGGCTGGGAGGGTGCCAAACCCTTCTAGACCCTGGGGAGAAAGAGGAGGGAGCAGCATCATGCCTGGGTGCCACCGGCACCCCAGAAGGTGCCAGGCAGGAGGGTGGTGGCAGTGAGCAGTATGGTCACCTCCTCAAGGCTGGCTCAGGGTGAGGGTCCCTCTGAAATGGGAAGAAAGCAAGCATCCCCAAGGTGCTGGCAAGAACAAAGTCCTGTGCCAAGCTTTGAGTCCTCTTGCTTTCCAGGAACCTCTTTGGCAGGAGTGCTGTGTCGTGGCTGCAGGAGGGGCTGGCCCTTCGGGGTGTGGTGCTTTGGTCCCTGGGCTCAGGGCATCATCCAGCCTGGTGGGCTTAACAGACCCCAGAGGTCAAGGTGAGCTTCCTGCAGGGGGGTAGATCTTGGAGCATCGAAATCTAGCCCAGGAGCTGCAGGCACTCCAGGTTGAAGTTTGGGGCTCCCTGGGCTGGGCTGCACCAAAAATTTCCCCATGTGCAGTGGATTTAACCCTTGCCTTTCCAAGGGCTAAGAGGTTTGCCAGCAGGCTCTAGGGCTGGGCGGGGTGTGTTGGCTCCCCCAGCAGCCCTGAGCTCCCGAAGGTCCACAGTAGCTGTAGTGCACCCTGTGCCTCTGCTGCTGTGTGGTGACACGTCCTGCTCAGCCCAGCCAGACCTAATTAGCTTGTTGAATCTCTTCTCCCTCCGGCCTTGTGTTAATCACTTTTCACATTGCTTCCTTCCCAATTCCCTCTGGCCTGATTTGCTCTTACTGTCGCTGATGTGACTGGAGAGGGGAGCAAGGGGACCCAGCTGGACATGGAGCAGGGCCCCCACTCTGTCCCAGGATGGGCTCTGAGCCAGCAGATGGAGGGGCAGGAGATGACTCAGCCACAGGGAGGTGAGAAAATCACAGGTTGGAGAAAAACCAAGAAATCTAGAGAGCAAAGGAGCCTCTTAGGACAGCCCTTCTTTATAGCCCTGTTCTGTTGGCGGAGGGTGAAGCTTTCAGGTCCAGTGGGAGAAGCTGGCACTCTCTAGTGCAGGGTTGTGTTGGGCTGCAGGGTGCTGTGGGAGCTCAATGGGGTCTCCTTCACCTCTCCCCTGTGAGGGGCAGGATTAGACCCCAGGACTGGGCACAGGTGGGAATAGAAGTGCCCTGGACTGGGCTCTAGGGAGTATGGAGTCCATGGTCCCCAGAGTGCAGTTAGCAGCACGTCTAATGTGCCATCCATGCTTGGCTGCAGCATCCCCTCCCAGGGATACAGGAAAATGTCTCATTCCCCCATGGGTGCCTGCCCTGGGGCTTGTTGTACTGCTGGGGCAGGAGGTGGCCCCATCAGAAGCAGCTTTTAGGTGAGAGGTGCACAGACGGCTGCCAGAAAGAGACTTTCTAATAACCAGTGTTGCCAGGCTGGAGTCTGTCCTGCTGCCCTCAAAGCAGGACTTTGGGTGGGCTGTGGGGAGCACCCACCCTGGCTGTCCCTGACATGCTTCCCTCCCTCCAGGCAGCACCCTCTTGGGCACATTTCTCTCCAGCAGCAAGCAAGGCACCCAGGGCTGGCAGCCGTGGCTGTGACTGACTTGCTGGTGCAGAGATGCAGAGGAAGAGGGAGGAGATGAGGGTTGCATATGTCTGTGGAGGTGATCAGCGGACAAGGCTGAGCTCCAAGGCAGGGAACTTGTGCCATGCAATGTGGGGACACTGTGGGGGGGAAGGTTTCGTGGTTTGTGATGGGGCAGAGGGGATTTCCTAGGCAGAGCGGGTCCCTGGGCTGGTGGCAGCAGTATCCCTGTAGTGTGTGATGAGCTCGAGGGTCCCTGCAAACTGCTCAGCTCCAGTGCCACCTCGAGCTGCTGTTGGGGTGGAATTCAGTGCGGCTGAGCCTTCTCCACCTCCATGCACCCACTGGTGCCAGTTCTGCACCCCTTTGCAGGTGCCTGTGCTAGGCTGTGTAGTGCAGGGGTGCGCTGGGGGAGAGCTGACCCCTGAGTCCCTTGGGCAGTCTCGTGGGCTCTCCTTCTCTGCAGTCTGGGTGCCCCGAGGGTCCCCAGAGGGTGCCAGGGCATGAGGAGGGAGGGCCAAGGCAGGTCTCTCCTCCCCTGCCCTCCCCTCTCCTGCGTTGCTGGGTCTGTTGCTGCCAGAGCAGCTGCCGGCAGGGGCTGTGTGTCTGGGGGATGGCGGCTGAGGCACCCTGGGACCTGCAGGGGCTGCAAACCGTGGGCATCATCCTGCTGCTCTGCTCCAGCCTCAAGATACTCCATGCCCTGGGCATCATCGACCTGACCAGGGGAGGTGGGATGGGGACAGGGATAGGGATGGGGTTGCAACGAGATGGGGATGTGGTGGAGGTGCTCCTCCTATCCCAAGGGCTGCAGGGTGCTTAGGGGAGTTTTTGAAGTATTAGTGTGGTTTAGGGCTTTTTGGGGGGGCATTGGAGTGTCTGGCAGCATTAGGGTGTAGGGAACTGGGGAAGTGAGGATGTCTGGGGGTGTTTCAGAGTGTTTGGATATTGGGTGGGAATATTTGTGGACATCGGAATGTGTAGTGTTGGGTGCAGGATGCTAGAAATTTAGGGTGTCTGGGAGCATTAGGGTGGGGGATATCTGGGTCTTGAGGCACTGGGATGCAGTGATGTGTGGGGTGATGGCTGATGGAGACTGGGCTATTGGAGTCTCAGGGCAATGGGATGCAGAGGGCTGGGCTTTGTCAGATGATGGGGGAAAGGAAGAGGGAGGAGATGAGGGTTGCAGATGTCTGTGGAGGTGATCTGGTAACTGGGGCTGAGGAGGTAAGTGTGAACTGGGAGAAAAGAGCCATGGATGTGGGGTGCGGCACCATGCAGGGCAAAGCTTTCCCACTGCTGCAGGAATTGGTGGCTATGGGGGAAACGTGGGAAAATAGGCTAGAGCCCCTTTGCCCTTCCTGTGGGGCTGTGCCAGGGCTGGGGAAGGAATAGGATGCTGTGGATGTTGTGCTTCCTGGATTGGAAAGTGGGTACTGAGGCTAGGGCTGCATGTGGCCAAAGAAGAGGACCCAAAATATGTCAGAGCAATGGATACATGACCTGTTGGTTGTGCCTGGTGAGGGTGGGAGCACAGGGAGCTGCATGGTGCTGATGCCTTTTTTCCTTTGGCTGCCTTCCTCGACTGTGCCACGGACAGTCCCAGCCCAGACAAGGGCTGCCAACAGACTTTGCAGGAATGTGTTTTGGGGTTTGTCTGCCTCCATCCCCTCTGCCCCCTTGCTGGCGCTGGGGATGCTGTGAGATGAAGGGACTGCAGATCACATCCCCTCAGGTAGCCAGGTCTCGGAATGGGAGGGTGTGTGGATAGGAGTGTTTAGAGGAGCAATTAGTAGTAGAGCAGAGGGAGGGGAGGACAGGAAGGTGCTGTGCCCAGGAGCTGCTTTCAACCCCCTGCTGATGGAGGATGTTCCTGAGCTGGCTGGGGTGTGGCTGAAGCACATCCACTCTTTGTCCCTGTGCCTTTCTCTGGAGGGCATGGATGGCATCTGGGTAATGGGTATGCAGAGCACCAGCTCTCTTGTGGAACACACTGCTGGCAGCCAAGAGGAGCTGCTGCACTGCTGGGGCATTTTTTTGAGTAACTCCTCTGGCACCTTGGATGCTCTGGTTCCTGCTGCCAGAGATGTCCCTGCCATGGAGAGGCTGATGGGGGCAGGATGGGTCCCTCTGTGTGGGTTTTGCAGCAGGGTGATGCATGTGGCTGTCCCAGTCCTTCAGCTTTGTCTGCTCCATTTGGGGAGTCCCTGAGCTCCACTGTCCCTTGGGATGTGTATCCTGTCCCATTCCCTGCTCGCAACATTTTGCACATGGTGTGAACTGAAGAAATTATTATTCTGCAACATCTCCTTTGGGCACAGCCAGGCCATCTGGGAGCACTGGATGGGAATGGCGACAGCACTGCTGTGAGCTCCGCTTGGCTCTGTGGCCCATTCTGGCCCATGGCCCTACCTTCTCCCTGTGGGATCTGCTCAGTACGAGGGTTGTGTTTCTCCCTCTGGCACTGGGTAATATCCTGGTCCCGAGCCTCTGCTGTCCCATGAACCGCAGCCCTCCTGGCAGCTTTGCTGCTTCCAGCTCTGTCCCACCCTCAGGACAGGGACTCTTTGGCCCTGGGAGATGCCAGCTCTGATTTCATTCCTCTGATGGATGACTGTCTGGCACCTTTGCTACACTTGGCTCTGCATTGCTGACTGATGAGGGTCATTTGCAGAGCTGCTGTTGGTGGGACATATCCTGACCTCCCCAGGGCAGCTGGGGGGACTCGCTCTTCCTCCTGCTGACCGTCATTGCAGACTCCAGAGAGCTGTGGTTGGTGGCACTGCCTGAGGCTGGGTACTTCGCTGAGTGGCTGAGCCCTGCACAGGGATGATTGTCAGCCACAGGTTTTAGGGGCAGCTGGGTTCAGATCAGCCTTGGGATACCAGCTCCTCCTGACCTGCCAACTGACCCAGTGGTGCCTCGTGGGGCCAAGCAGGGGCTGTGAGTGCTGCATGACTGATGGGCTGCTGGTGCTCTGCTCTCCTCCTGGAACGGTGCTGTGCCCAGGAGCTGGGGATACTGCGGGGGTCTTGTTGTGGGATGCACATTTTCCACCCATCATGATCATGCATTTATTGACAGGTTACTGAGAGTGATGGGGGAGTTTTGGCACTGCCTGTTGGTTTGTTATTGTAGGGTCTTTTCTAGCAGGAGGGTACCATGGAAGGGGTGGGTTCGTCTCCCCAGCCAGCTGTCACTGCGAGAGTACTGGTGGCTGTGGCTCTGTGAGAGGATGGGGACATTGTTATGCATCAGACTGACTCTGTCTCCTGCTTTTCCTCTGGGGAGACCATGGAGCAGCCCAGGCTTGGCTCCTCTGTGGGAAGGGGGTGTCAGCCCAGCACTGGGTAACCCTGAGCATGGTGGCATTGGCTGGATCCAGCCCCCAAGGACACATCAGCTGCTGGTGGCTCGATATAAAGTGGTCCGTGGCCATCCTGATGGCAATCATTTCTAGGGGCAGGGATCTACCCACTAAAGGTCCCTTTGGAGCCAGCCTTAGGGATTCATTTCAACAGCGTGTAGAGGTGGGGATGTGAAATCCCTTCCCCTTCTGGTGCTGCTCAAGGATGGAGTCTCAGTCTGTGTGTGTTTGTGTTTCGAAGTTGCCAAGCTGCGGAGTGATGCATGGGAAGTGACAAGCCACTTAACCTGGCGGACCTCCCGCCGCAGATAAAACACTGCCAGCCCTTTGTGTCCTGTGCCAGCTGCTGGATGGCCCTTGCAGAAGGGTGGAGAGCAGAGCAGCATCTGGAAAATGAGCTGTTGCTGGCAGGGACAGGGCTTCGTGCTGCAATGTCCCTTGTGTCCAGAGTGGCAGTACATGGTTGGGCTCTGCTCCTCATCTTTGGGCAGAGCTGTTTCCCAGCAAGGGGGAGCTCCCAGACTTGCTTGTGGTTCAGATGCTGGGGACAGAAAGAGGCTGGTGTGTCCTACCCAGCAGAGCCCTTGTGTTCACTAAAGCCAGGACAGCAAAACCCCAGTCCTGGTCACCCCTCTCCTGTTGTTAAGCTGCATGTGCTGAATGTGCTCCCTCCCCTGCCCTGGGGACCTTGGAATCGGGCCCCCTTCGGTTTCCTCCTTGAGAAAACGCCCATGTTCTTTATTTTTTTTTTCTTTTTCCTTCTTTATAACAAACTAAAGTGTAACTTGCACCCGACCTGACCTACTGCACGTGCCTATACCTGCTGCCCCTGTGAGTCCAACCACAGTTTACTCTCTGTTGCATCTCTCTCTCTGTGTGGTTTCCCTCCTGCCCTGCTCCCTCCCGGATCCATCACCCTGGCACTGGGTGTTGCTCTGCCCACCCTGTCCCTTCCCTCTCAGCAAAGGGGATACTTCTGCCTGCCAGGTCTGTTCCCACAGCTCAGCTCTGCTGGAGGGACCTGGTCCCAGAGCATCCTTGGAAGGCTGAAAGGTGCAATTTCCCTTTCCCTCTGGAAATTAGGGCCCTGGAAGGGTAGCTGGGACAAAATCATGGTTTATGTACAACTGATGCCCACTTCTAGGAAGGAAAAATCCTCTTGCCTCACCTGCCTGCAAACCCTGGAGCAGACAGGAGCCAGGTCGTGCTGTTCTGCGAGCGCCAAGGTTCTGGCCCTCACTCTTGCCCCTGTCACCCCCCAAAAAATGCCAGGGAGAGCGTTTGTTCATCCCTATGCGTTGGCACATTGCTGTCACCCTGCTGTGGATGCCACATCCCTGGGGAGAATTTGCCCTCTCTGGGTGTCTTTGTATGATGTCCTGCTGGAACCATTACTTCCTGGAGCTATTCTCCATCCCCCAGAATGATGGAGCTGCCTTGGTGTGAGCTCAGAGGCTCCCAGGTTCTGCCTGTGGGCACTTTGGGGCCAACCTGCCTACCAGTGGCTGCTGGATGCAGACCCATGTCCCTGTCCTGGAGCTGGGTACCATGAAGAACCATTTTCCCAGCATCTGGGGCTCAGCTTAGCCCCACAAGGGTGAGAGAGGGCTTCTGTGGCAGCTATCTGCTAGAACCCTAGAGAAACAACCCCCAAACCAGGGCTCGGGATGCATAGGTATTGTGACCTGCTGCTTGCAGATGTACAGGATGCTTGGAGCAAACACAGTGACAAACCAGAGCCCCAAAGGGACTTTGCACCTTTTGTCCTATTTCTCCCCATGCTGGTGCCTGCCTCCCCTTGGAGGCTGGAGCCCAGCATGGCCTTCATCCCCTCCTCTTCCTCCTTTCCCTACCTGCAGCGTTAGTCCTGCACTGAGTTTGTTGGCTTGAGGTACTGTGGGAAGGGAGGGAGGGGTCTGCAGCCATGAGGCAACACCAGCTGGGAGAGATGGGGCTGAGTGAAACCATTGGGGTCCAAATGAGGGAACAGGGGGTGGCAGCGGGGTCAGTACAGTGAGGGGACCTACTATTAATGCAGGGTGACTTGGATGTAATGGCCATGGGCCAGGCTGCTGCGGTGAGTCCTGCAGCCTGGCCAAAGCAAAGCCCTGAGCCCCGTTCCCCTTCTGGCTGTCTCAAAGCAGGTCCCTGGGCTCAGGTCCCAGTGCTGCAGTGGGGTGGAGGGGCATGCTGCAGTCTGGGCTGCATGGGGGTTCCGGTGCATGCTTTGCCTTCAGCCCTTGGGTGCCAGCAGGATCAAACCCAGCCCGAGCTTGGGGAGGATGCAATGTCCTGGCTCAGCCACAGGCTGTTCCTGGGGCTTCATCCTACCCTGCCTCCCTGCAGACCCCCTCTGGGTGGGTTCCCGGGGAGCAGGTATTTGCCTTCAAGGCTAAAGGACAGAGTCTGGCCCTGCCATTTTCTGACTCTCGGGGCTCCTGGGAGTCTCCAGTGCACCCTGGCATGACGGGGGTGTACAGAGGCGCTGGGTGTGGGTAGCCTAGAAGGGTTGCCCCCATCCTCCCCACGGATGGATACTCTAGTGCCAGGTTTGTCCTGGGATTGAGCAGGAAGGCCGACCAGAGCCTGGGCTGGGTTTTGCCTTCCTGCTCCTCCAGCCTCACGCTGCATGTGCTGCCTCCGCTCAGATCACCCTGCACCGGGTGCCCAACCCTGCTGCCCGTCGGGACCGGGGGCTGATGCTCTGTTAACTCTTCTTCTGCTTGGTGACTCCTTCTTTCTTCCAGGCAACCCGCCAGTCCAAACTAAAAAAGCGCTGAAGCAGCGATTCCTCAAACTGCTGCCCTGCTGCCGGCCCAAATCCATCCCCTCGCTCAGTGAAAGCAAGTGCTTCTTCTTGCCTTTGTGTGTGTTTGTCCCCGGCGGTGCTGCTGCCTGCTCTCCGCCCTGGCCCTGCCTGCGGGAAGGGGACGCCTCCACCTCTCCCCTGCCCTGGCTGTCAGGATCAGCCCTGCCCTAGAGGGGTCCGATCTCTTGGGCTCTGCACCCACCTCTGTCTTTACCTGCTCACAGGCTGGTTTTCTCCCTCTCCATCTCCCTGCAGCAGCTCCCACGGGCTGCACAGCGGCACGAACCGCTTGGGAGCCGGCTCAGGGCAGCGGAGCCCTCCCAGCACTGGCTTAAGGGGTGGGGGGTTGTTTTTCTAAGTTCAGGGTCGGTTTGGAGGTGGAGTTGTGATGGGGGAATGAAAGAGGCTGAGCAGGGAGTGAGTGCAGGATCCCTTAACCCCCTATAGTGGGTGTGCCTGGCCCCTTGGGGAGTCCAAGCCCCTGGTCAGGATTTCTCCCAGCTCCACAGTGCAAGCCAATCCCCCCTGGGAAGAGGTGAGTATGGAGGGGCAGGGTCTGAACCATCCCATGGGCAGGGGGTACCTGCTGTGTGCCCCTCTTGGCTGCCTGAGATCTAGGGGTGCTGGTTGCTGCAGGCAGGGGTTGTGCAGCTTGGCAGATGGTGGAGAGAAGCCATTGATGAAGGTGGGAGCACAGTGGGCAGGATGGAATCTGGAAAGGCTGGGGGGGGGGCATTTGGGGCTGGGGGTTCTGAGGGGCAACTCTCCTGCTGGACATGAGCCCTGGTGCTGCATAGACCTGCAGGACATCAAGGGTCTGAACTCCATAGGGCAGATGCCTGTGCTGGTGGGAGGAGAAGGGCAGGCAGGGAGGGTTTCAGCACTGGGGGCTTTTCACACCTCTTTTCTGCCTAGCCTGGGCTGTACTGGAGGGGGGTTGTTGCCCAGTGTCAGCCCCTGGTCTGCACCAGGGTGTCTATGAGTGTCCCCTGCTGGCATAGACCCAACTCTGGCTGAGCAGAGCACCCCAAAAATGTGTCAATCTGAGCAGGTGTGAGAGGATGGGGTGTGCTGTGCAAGGTGCCTCTCTTGCCACCTGGCATGACAAGATAGGGCAGGACAGTGCTGGCCTCAGCCACCCTCTCTTCCCCTGGGTTCCTTGCAGACAGTGTTGAGGATGAGTTTGAGCTCTCCACCGTCTGCCACCGCCCCGAGGGGCTGGAGCAGCTCCAGGAGCAGACCAAGTTCACCCGCAAAGAGCTGCAGGTCCTGTACCGAGGCTTCAAGAATGTGAGTACCCCTTGACCAGCTCTGATAGTCCCCACCTCTGCTGCCATGTCCACCTCGGGGTGGTGCTTTGTTTGTGAAGGTTTTTGGGACCTTGGGGTTGAAATTTATATAAGGCTACAGCCTGATCTTACCTGCAGGGAGCTCAGTGGGGAGACCTGATCCTATGTTCCATTTCCTTGGGTGCAGAGAGCCCCCTTCCTGTGTGCCTGGGATTCAGAGCCCCTCCAGCGAGGGGTGCAGCCCAAAAAATCAGGGAGATGCTCCAAGCAGCCTTTCTAGTCACCCCACCAGGTGCACAGGGCTGGGGAGGCAAGGCAAAGGAGCCACAGGGTTTTAAGGGGGTGCTCAGGCCTTTTTTTGCAATGTGGAAGTGACCCTGTGGCCTTGCCTTGGCAGGAGTGCCCGAGTGGCATTGTCAACGAAGAAAACTTCAAGCAGATCTATTCACAGTTCTTCCCTCAAGGAGGTGAGTGCCCATCCCCCTCCCTGTCCCCATACACACGGGTGCCTCTGCGGGGCAGAGGGTCACCCAGCACCCCCTCACACTGTCTGCCTCCCTGCAGACTCCAGCACTTATGCCACCTTCCTCTTCAATGCCTTCGACACCGACCATGATGGCTCCGTCAGCTTCGAGGTGAGCTGTGGCCAAGGAGGGGGTGATGGGGTACAGCGAGGCAAGGAGAGCACATCCCTCCAGGGACCAAGGGCTGGGGTCAGCAGTGTTGCTGTTGCAGATGGATGAAGGGCTTTGCAGGTCTAGTGGAGTTTATTAAATTCCCAGAGGCAATAGAAAACCAATGAAAAGCGACAAAAAAAGGGCTTTCTGTGTTTTCTGGGTAGGGTTGTGTAGGTATCCAGGCCGGCAGACACAGCCATGGCTGGGTCTTGTTCAGGCTTTGGCTGAACAGCAGGTCATGATGCACATTGTCCTCTTGGCTGCTGTGACCCAAGGGAGTAGTGTGGGAAATGTATGGGGTTTAGCAATTTTTTCTCCTCAGACTCTTTTTGACACCCACCAGTTCACCTTGTCAGCCCAGCCCCAGGGCACATTGGCTTTGGGGCTGAGTTCCTCTCTGCAGGAGAATCAAGCAGGCCTGTAGCCTCTGTGTCTCTGAGGCCCTTTGTGGCTGTAAGTCCCATTTGCCTGCCTTGTCCATCCTTGCAGGACTTTGTGTCTGGGCTGTCCACCATCCTGCGGGGCACCATTGACGATCGCCTGAACTGGGCCTTCAACCTCTATGACCTGAACAAAGATGGCTGCATCACCAAAGAGGTGGGATGGGGGGATCCAGACTGGTCCCCAGGGCCAGTGCCAGTCTGCACCTGGCAGGGACAAGGGCAGAACTCAGGGGTATTGGCTGAGTTCTGGAGGACAGCTCAGGCAGTCAATATTTACCTGAGCTCAGCTTTGCAAGCATCCCTCCTGGTCCCCTGGCACTGGTGTGACCCTGGGATGGAGGGTGGATGAGTAGTGTGCAGCTTTGGGGCTCCATCACACATGCATGTGCCCACATGGCCACACACTGTGCACAGAGCCAGCAGAAACACACCTGAGCACCCCATAGGTCCTTCAGGAGCATCAAGAAGAAGGTGTGGGTTGGGGAGCAGGTGGAGGCAGAGCTGAACTGCAGCTGATGCTGCAACTCTGCTCCCCTTCCCATCAGGAAATGCTGGACATCATGAAGTCCATCTATGACATGATGGGCAAATACACCTACCCGGCCATGCGGGAGGAAGCGCCCCGGGAGCACGTGGAGAACTTCTTCCAGGTGAGCTGAGTACATCCTGGGAAAGCAGAGCTCCAGCACAGAGCTGCAGTGGATGCAGTAGAAAACGCCCCACTCTGGGGATGAAGCAGGGCTGTGCTGGTCCTGTTGGTGCTTGGGCATGCCTGGGGCCAGGGGTGCACTGTGTCCAGTCCCTGTGCAACCTGGGCAGGGGGTACCAGGTTCTCCCTGGGGCTGAGGCTGTCCCCGCTATGCCCCCTGTGCTGTGCTTGTCTGCAGAAAATGGACCGGAATAAGGACGGCGTGGTGACAATTGAGGAGTTCCTGGAGTCCTGCCAGAAGGTAAAGTCACCAGCAGCTCTTCTCTGAGCTAGGTCACCACCCTCTTCCTTGGGGACCTTTGTCCCTCCTGCTTCCTTCCTGCAGAGAGGAAGTGAAGCCAGGGCTCCCAGGGGCAAGGCTGGAGCTCTGCTTTTGGGAACTACCCATGCCAGCATCCCCATACAGATGAGGAGAGCCATGGATCCCAGCAGGGCTTGGAAACTGCCTGGAATCCCTGGGGCTCTTGTCCCATGTGGCAGAGCTGCCATGAGGGTAAAGCCAGGTTTGGGGGAGCTGCCCCAATTGCTGTTCTGTGCCCAACTTGCCCGCTTCCCACCTGCTCCCGACAGGACGAGAACATCATGCGATCCATGCAGCTCTTCGACAGCGTGATTTAGCTCCCGGACCTGCCTCCAGATGAGCTCTCCTGACACTGGGCCCAGAACCTTCTCTCTCTTGACTTTTCCTTTGAGACTCTCCTCCTCCGGCTGCATGGACACCCCCATGGAAAGGAGCCTTCCTTCCCTGAGATGCAGTCGGTGCCGAAATCTTTCCTTTCCCCTGGCCCAGCCCTGCTTTCCTCGAGGCATCCCAAGCAGATGCTCCCAGATGTTGGAGCCATGGGAATGGCTGGCACAGGATGAGCATTTCACCTGGATGGACCTCCCTGCACCCAGTCCTGGTGGAAAAGATGCAGCCTTGGGCTGCAGTAGAGGTTTTTCCCATGCACACCACTCTGTGCAGCCACAGCTCGCCTACCCTGATCCTCCCCAGCCCCAGGAGCCCCCAGTCCTGGCTCCAGCCCAAACCCTCCAGCAACACTGTCTAGAAACCAATAAAGTCTTGCAATGGGCGCCAGTGCCTCGGCTTCCTGCCCTGCCCTGGCTGTGCCCTGCTGTGGGGAGCGTGTCCGGCGTGTCCACTGTGAGCCACCGGCCACCCTCCCTGTCCTGACACTGGGCTGGTGGGTGGACAGAGGGGCCATGCCTGGAAAAGGCAGCCACGTGAGCCCTTGGAGTTCATTGCTGCATGAGCTATGGGGAGCATGCCTGATCCCAGGGATCCCAGTTACAGTCGGGGGGCTCGTCCTGACAGGGGGAGAGGGGAGGCTAAGGGGACCCCGAGGTGACTTCTTGTGCCACTTGTCCCCCAGGATGGAGGATGCAAGGCTGGGAGAGCTGCAACCTCAGCCCCTGTCCCTCAGGTTTGGGGTGCTGGCACAGAGAGTCCCCAGGGATCCACTTTGAGCCTCCGGTGGAGAGACACCCTTACCAACCCTTCCTGAGGACATGACAGCCAGGGTGTGGGGACACGTGGAGGAGGGAGATGGGCTGGTGTCTGGTGGGCATTCTGCCGCCACAGGGCTCACAGCTGTGCTCCTGGCATCATTCGCTGCTGACCTTGCCCTGCTCTTGTGCCCTGGCCCATCCCAGCCCACCTGCTGCCCAGGGGACTGGGGAATGAGCAATGAGGCAGAGAGGTGTCCCCACAGGCATAGCCCTATGCTGGTGACATGGCTGAGCTGGCATCTCCTAGAGGAGAAAGTCGAGGCTGGGGTTAGACAGGAGTCACTGCCATGCTGCTGGCAGGCTGGAGGGTCACCTTGGGGCAGGGGGCCCATCTCCTTTCCCCAGCATGGTCGCGTGTGAGCCTGCTTGGGGACCTTGGGGATGGGGACCCTGGGTGTCTTTGTCACCACCCGCTCCTTGGAGCTGGGTGTGTGCAGGCAGGCCTGTCCTGCCCACATACCACTCCAAGTCATAGCTGGGAGAGCGATGCCCACGGGCTAATGATCCCATGCCAATGCCAGAGGCCCCTCACAGGCACTGGGAAGGTACCCAGCCCTGGCAGCCCCCGACCGTGGTTCCACTCTCTGTATCCTTAGCCAGAGGTGGTTTGGGCTGGCCTGAGCTGCGATGCCTGGGATCAGCACCCATGCTGGGCCAGACCCAGGCTGAGCCCCTGGGGTTGGAGACATTGGAATTTAACTCCTGGGACTCTGAGCCAAAGCTACGGGGCTGCTTCCCAGGGGGACTGTCCCTGTCCCAGCCCTTGCAGATATGATGTGTTTTTTAGGCTCATGCGACACATTATTCATCTCGCAGACATGATGTGTTTTTTAGGTTCATTCAACACACTGTCCATCTCACAGACCTGTTCCTGGGTTTGCTGGGGGGCTGAGCTCCCACTTGCATTCTCCTAAGGGTGGGAGGGCCTTACCCCTCCATCTCTTCGGCCCTGTTCTCCCTCCTCCCAGGCTCTCTGGGGTACCCACTGTCCCCTGCCACGTGGAGCACGTGCCACCTCCCCCCTCACACTGTAGGTCGCATGGTGTGATCCCCCTGCCCTGGGGCATGGTGACCCACAACCTGCTTGGCATCTCCAGTCTGTATATTTTGTATTATAACAATTATATGAGTTAAAAAACAAAACAAAACAAACAAAAAAAAAATTAACAAAAAACCAATAAAATCTAACCACAATCGCTATGCACACCACCGTTATGTCTTTGCATCTGTCAGCTGCCTGGGATGGGAGGGCAGGGAAAATGAGGGGTCTCTGCAGTGGGTTGGTATCCTTTTTGGGCTGCTGTGGCTGCAGGGTGCTCTGCGTGGGCGCTCTGGGAGGTTGCATGGGGGACAGGGTGCACACTGAGCTTGGCCATGCCATTTGTGGCTCTGTAAATACAGACTTTCCCCTGCTAAAGAGTCTGTAGGTGTTAAGGTTAAAAAGCTCTTACAGCAAGTGTGTCACATTTCAGGAGTCAGGCTGCCAGGTGTGTTTTCAGCTTGTCACAGATGCTGCTGGGTGAACCCGAGCTTGGGACCAGGTGGCCCTTGTTAGGATGTAGCATTTAAGGCTCAGCTAACAGGAACATGGTCACCTGCCACGTTGAGGAGGTAGGCAGGGACTGTGAAGGGGTTTTTCTTAGGAACATGAACTGATAGGCAGTCACTGGTTGTTGGAAAAGTCCAGCATTGAGAACTGGGAAAAACAAAGTAAGTAAGAAAGCAGCAGAATGAGAGAGTAATGGACCTGATGTGGGACAGCGAAATGGTCCAGCATTATACAGTCTGTGGTGCAGGAACTGAAAGCTCAATGCAAAGATCTGCCTGGACACCAAACATCTTAAAAGGATGGGCTCTGGACATGGGGGGAGTTACCATTGTGGGACTGGGTAAGCAGCAAGTCTGATCTTTCCAAAGCCTCTGACTCCAGGGACATTTTTGGGCTGCTGGCCATCGCCCAGGGCTGTGTATGGCAGTATGAATGAGCCTGAGCACGTTTTCCCCTCTAACCCACTTTCCCTGGTATATCCTATCTCCTGAGCTCCGTTTCGCTGGTTGCTATTTCGGGCAATGACATCCAAGGGCTTGAGGTGCCCTCTTGTGGCACAGGGATGCTGTGAGCCACTGACAGGATCCCTTGGGTCCTGATATCCCCAGGGTGAAGGGCAGGAAAGAGGCTGAGGTGAAAATGGGAAAAACAGCATTTGGGGGCTCAGCCTTCAAATGCTGCTGTAGCCTTTTCACACCAAATTCGAAAAGGTTTGTGCAGGGATTGTAGCTATTGGGGTGAGGAAGCATCTCTAGGAGTCAAAAATAATCTGTTCAGCTCTACCCCAACAAGGCCCTCAGGAAGGGAATGAGGGCAGGGATCAGCCCCTTTAGGTGTGCTATTAGCTTGCTATGAGAAGCCGCTGTGTGAGCCAGGGCTTGGATGACCCTTGTTAGCAGGAGGTGGCATTTAACAGACCATTTACATGACCAAGTCATTTGGTCTGTGATGAGAACAGAGATAAGAGCTGATGGATCCTTGGAAAAGGGCAGCCTTGTGTTGTTTCCAGCCAAGTTTTTCCCAGCTTTCAGAGGAAAAATTAGTAGTAGCTATGTGGCAAGGCAGCTGATGCAGCCTGGGGCAGTGATTCACTCCAGCACCCTGAAAACTGCCCAGAAACACAAGCATTTTGTAAAAGGATGAAGTTCCAAGTCTGGGAGAACTGTTACTGCAGGATTATTTTAGCATGATGAGAGATATGAGCAACCCTTCAGGGTCCTTTGTGACCCTGTGGTCACCGCCCAGCTCCGTAGGTGTATGAAAGCCCTGTGTGTTCTCCACCCAGACTCTGTGCATTTCTCCTCTCTAACCCTTCTGTAAAGTCTGGCCATGTATCAATACAATTTAGCTGCTTCCTATTTAGGGTATCTGTACAATTTCTATTTTTGCTCTTTGAAAGCTTTGGCCTGAAGATGGTGGTAACTAGAGATGCTCCTTGGCCAGGGGTTCTGCTGCAGCTTCCTGAGCGCGGGTATCGATGGTGCAGGAAACACAGCCGTCTTCAGTTTCCTGTCATGCCCGAACTGTCATCAGTGGGAATAAGCGGAAACGTGATGTGTCTGCCCTGATACCTACAGGCGTTCTCCAGCCCTTCCTCACGAGCCGGGGTTTTCAGCAGCTCTTTGCTAACTTATTTCTTGTTGGCTGGTACCTGCTGCAGCCTCCCCAGTGCTGGGAAGACTGGCAGGATCACCTTGCCGGCCTCTCTCCATAGCCACAAGAGAGGTCATTTTTCAGCCTTGGGGTCCGTGCCTCGTGCTCCCATGCGGCTGCAGCTTCTCCCTGCAGAGATACTGTGTGACCTCCTGTGATCTACTGATACCACCTCAGCTTAGGAGCCCGCCCTTCAGCATTCTCGTGGCATCTTCTAGGCATGGAAACACGTCCAAGAGTGTCATCGCCTGTGCTGTGCTGTGCAGTGCCGTGCCGTGCCGGGAGGGTGGGAGCTTTCCCCCCGCAGCAGCTCGGTCTCCCCTGCGCGCCGCAGCCCCGGCGGGCCCTGCTCAGCTTGCGGGGCACCGCGACAAGTGGGTCACGTCTCACGGGAGGCCGAGCGCCCTTCGCTCCCGCGCAGGCGCGCTCCCGTTGGGGCGCTGCGCCGCGAGGCGCATGCGCAAACGTGAGGTAAACACTTCATTCCCCACGCTCCTTCCCCCCTCGGCGCCGCTTCCCTACACAAACCGCAGGGCGCATGCGCGTTGTCCCACTGCCGCTTCCCCCTCCGTCCCC
>VZRR01007262.1:1119-101861 GCA_013398015.1 Oreocharis arfaki | reverse complement strand
TATATATATAAATTAGTAAAGAACTGTTATTCCTATTTCTCATATCCTTGCCTGAAAGCCCCTTAATTTCAAAGTTACAATAATCCGGAGGGAAGGGGGTTGCATTTCCCATTTCAAAGGGGGTTTCTGCCTCCCTTAAACAGACACCTGTCTTTCAAACCGAGACACGGGCACTTGCTCACTTCACCCTTTGTCTCCCCACAGATGGATGCAGGAGAAGAGAGAAGAATGAGATTGAGAGATATTGTGGGTCAAGGTGAAGGCAGAAAAATCACTTGCTAAGTACTATCATGGGCAAAACAAACTCAACTTGAGGTATTTAATTTATTGACAAATTGAATAACTATTTAATTACTAATTAGAGCATTGCCAAATAAAATGAGATAAGCATTAAGCTCTTAGGGAAAAATCATCTTTTCTTCCACTTTCCCAAGAAAGGAGGACTCCTGTCCTTCCTTCTTCCTTGCTTCCACTTTACTCAATCGCTTCAGACTCCTCTGCACCCTCATTATTGATACAGGTTACACTCAGTCCTTGTGACAAGGCAACAAGCAGCACCAGAGATGAGGGTCAATTACACAGTAGTTTCTCTCTTTATCACTCTTTGCCTATGCTCCACTGTGGGCTTTCCTCAGGCCACAGTCCCCTAAGTTTGTACCTGCTACCCCTTCTCTGACTTTGTTGATCTGTTTTCTTTCTCATTCTTTTTTTACCTTTGCCTCTGGTGTTTCCTGCCCGTTCTTATATATGGTGAGGTGCCACCAGTTCAGCTGATAGGATCAGCTACACCCTGTCGTAGGTCTGCTTTGGAGATACTGGTTGTATCTGACAAAAGTCAGTCAGTCCCACATTTCTTCCACCAAAGACCACCCCTGCAGCTCTCTTCACTGCCAAACCTTTGCCATTCATACCAAATATATTTATGAGAATGTTAGATCTATACTTTCACTGATACTTTTGATGGGAGTGTTGATCAGTGTCACAGGTGAGAGAAGATCCAAGCCTGTCTATCTATGTGTGTCTATCTATGTGTCTCTATATGCAAAGAAGGTGAAGGACCTTCCGACATTCAGAAGTCTCAAGGGATTATTCCTTTTTTCCCATTTCAGAATCTCTATCCCCTAAGGTGCAATTATTATAGACTAATACAAGACGTGATGGCAACTTGCCCTATCTGCAGTTGATAAAATCATAGATTAAGTTGGAAAGCACCCACAAGGATCATCAAAGTCCAACTTCTGGCCCTGCACAGGACAGCCCCAAGAGTCACACCATGTCCAAATGCTTCTTGAGCTCTGTCAGGCTGGTGCTGTGACCACTTCCCTGGGGTCCCAGTGTCCAAACACTCTCTGGGTGAAGAACATTTTTCTAATACCCAACCTAAATCTCCCCTGACTCAGCTTTAGACCATTCCCTCAGGTCCTGCCACTGGTCACCACACAGAAGAGATCCCCTTGTGAGGAAGCTGTAGACCACAAAGAAGTCTCCCCTCAGTCTCCTCTTCCCCAGGCTGAACAGACCAAGTGACTTAAGCTGTTCCTCATACGGCTTCCCTCCAGCATCTCGAGGCCCATCACCATCTTTGTTGCCCTTTTTTGGATGATTTATAACAGCTTAATATCTTTTTGATATTGTGGCACCCAAAACTGCCCCTAGCACTCGAGGTGAAGCCACCCCAGTGCAGAGCAGAGCAGGACAATCCCTCCTTTGCCCAGCTGGTGATGCTGTGCCTGATGGACCCCAGGACAGGGTTGGCCCTCCTGGCTGCCAGGGCACTGTTGGTTCAAATTCAATTTGCCAGTGACCAGGACCCCCAGGGCCCTTTCCTAAGCACTTCTCTCCAGCGTCTCATTCCACAGTCTGTACATACATCCAGGGTTGCCCCATCCCAGGAACAGAACCCAGCACTTGCTCAGAGCTGGCCATGTGTAAAAAGGAACTGCTTGACTTACAGAGCCTGATATTTCAGTCTCATAAGTCCAGTGAAGTTACACATGAAATTAAATTGACTCAAGTCATCAGTGCTAGAAAAATTTTGCATTTACTTCAGCTGCCAAATCCTGTTATTTTCCCAAATCAACTTCCATGAAGCAACCTCTATATTAGAGATGCTTCCCTCCTTCACCTTTTTTTCCATATCTCTACTTCATCCACTTTCAACTCCTAGTCCAGGTATCTGATATGTGTTCTATTGGAACTGATTTGACTCCCTAAGAATCCAGCAGGTCTGCCGATCTCAATCTATTTCAGATTCAGGCTATTCAATTCTACGTCAATCTAATCCAGGCTATGAATTTACTTGCTTAATTTTCAGACATGAAAATGGCTAGAAAGTCAGTTACCAATGAAAACTGAACCAATTTGAATTTTTTAACGTTATATTCATAACATCCCTTTTAATTCATAGCCTAATACTATGAGCCTGGTTTACAGTGCAATATCATCCTTAGCTCAAACTCTGGTTAAGTAAAGGAGTGACAATGAAGACCCATTCCCAGTTCCTTTTCAAAATTAAAGCATTAACACTGTTGCAAACAGAGCTTATAGCTGCTTTGTAGCTGTGGAAACAGCAATACAGTGTAAAAGCTAGATAGCCCATATATTAGGTGCCCTGAGACAGAACCAATAAGTGGTATAAATGCATTCTATATGGCCTTTTGTAATTAGTAATGAAATGCCTGAAATAAATCCAAAGCTTTGCAAGAAGTCAGCTTTCCTTAGAAAACCTGTTTTCAAATGGCATCATACTTCAGCATTCTTCAACTTTGTGAGTTCACAGCATCTGCTGCTTAAATATAACAGCACATATGGCAGCATCATTTTAGAAAGCAATGTAAAAAAAGACTGAAGAAACTATTATGAGGACTGCTGTCTTGCTCTTGGGGCACAATTGCAATCTTGTGTTCCCATACGGCACCACTGGAGAAAGAATGTGAAGTTTTAATAGGGTAGATAGGGTCAAATACTGTATAATAAACTGACTCGAATGTTCCCTTTTTGTACTTACATTTTATTAGCTCCAAATTAAATACACAATATAATTTAGATCCTGACTTTTTTTCTTGGGACTAAAGGATGTGCTTGAAGTTTAGCCTGAGCATAAGTGCTGTTTTGAAGCCTAAATCAGCATTCATGCAAATCCTAACAAATGTT
This sequence comes from Oreocharis arfaki, assembly GCA_013398015.1. Classification (NCBI taxonomy): domain Eukaryota; kingdom Metazoa; phylum Chordata; class Aves; order Passeriformes; family Paramythiidae; genus Oreocharis; species Oreocharis arfaki. The sequence goes on along the minus strand of VZRR01007262.1, from coordinate 98,708 downwards.
GACACTCTATCTCTGGCAATCCAAGTGTGTAATTAATTTGTAGATCATCATACACCACTTTTGTGGACTGGTATCATCATCTAACTATTTTTCCACTGGGCAAACTTGTGACTTTTAGCAATGATATTTTTTTTCTCTCTGACTCATAGTAGAGAGGACTTGTGTCCCTTTGGGACTAGCACATGCATCTGGAATTCTACTGATGTTTCATTATTGACAGACTTTTATAACATGAAAACAAGGGTGCAATTATGCCGACTAGAGAACAGCCTCAACCCAAAAGGAGAAGCATTCCCAAAAGGTTTATGAAGATATAATTCTTTCATGAATCCCTGGAAATACTATTTCTGTTAAATGATATTGAGGAATGGCATTATCCCTTTCTGAGGAGTTGTGTATCTTTGGGAGAACGTGAAGGAAGCTGATCCGTCTCTTCTGTAGGTAAAAATGCCTATGATCACTATACAGGGATGATGCTTCCTTTCTATCACTAACCACACACAGTAATTTTCAAGGGTGTGGGGAAGTTTCAAAAGAGAACAAATAGAGAGAGGTTCAAGGTCCTAAATGAGCTGAGGTCTGGGAATCTTTTCTAGGGCTAAGCAGAAAGAACCCATTCCTTCTCTTGGTCCATGGAATCCCATTTGATTTGTGCTGTGATAGCTGATATCACTTGTGCTCTCCCACAGCAAATGAGTACATAAGAAATATAATTACTAGCAAGCAAACAGCATAGGGAAAGTCACTAGGAGATGATATAGTCATGTACTTTCTCTTATGTTACTCACTTCTTGGATGTAAATTCAGCAGTGGTCAGTGGAACTTCTTGTCAAAAAGCATTAGTGACCTGAGTAAGATTTTCAAAAAGAAAAATGAAATTTAGTGGCAACTACTTCTCTTTGTTTCTTTTTCTCTTATAAGTAACTTAAAACTGTACTTTTTCACTCATTATTGGGTTATTTTTAGGTTATTCTCAAGTAATTTTATAATAGAAAATAAAATCCCAGAGCAGCAGAACAGCACTTCATGTAATTACTGGCTTGTTCTTCTTCAAACAACACTTATATTTCCTTGTCTTTCTGTGACAGAATTGCATTAGAAAAATTGATCTCCCTGAAGCTGTCTTAAAAAACTCCAATTTATACCACAACAAATGCCATGTTAGAAGTATGCTTTCTTTAAGAACTATTTCTCATTTACTGGCCCTCCTCAGAAGTGTCAAACTGACATTTTTAGCTCCACCTATAGCATGTAGGCTCATTTCGAAAGTAAGGGTTTATCCCATAGTCTGCTAAATTCAAGAAGCATTTGGACAACGTTTTCAGGAACATGGTGTGATTCTTGGGGTGTCCTGGGACAGAAGTTGGACTCGATGATTCCTGTGACTCCCTTCCAACTCAGCAAATTCTGTGATTCTGTAGTGTGATCTTAAAGCTGGTAGTCATCATTAGCTTTTAAACTAAAGTAATTCCAACAGTCCACTCTGGAGATACGACTTGCAATGTAATTGGTCCACAATTTGTTCTGTAATGCAGGAGACATACAGATTACCAGTTTGTTCAAAAGAGGTGTGTACCTAATGATTCCTTCCCTGAGGCTTTATATACTTGCTTGAGACACTCTACACCTCAAGGGTTTGCTATCAGGATAACATTATGACACCGAAAAGGATTTCTTTGCTTACCACCATCCCTGCAGCTCTTGGCCACATATGGGTAAAGAAGGCTATATTCAGTGTCTGTGTCCTGCTTTTCTATATAAATTGGAAACCACCTGAGCATTTCTCAAGACCACAGAGCCTAGGACCATATTTTGATAGATAAAAAAATACTGGAAAACTGAAAATGTTTCATTAATTCTCTAGAAGAGAAATTTAGAGCAGTTATTAGCAGAGCAAGTAACATTTTTGTTTCAATAATGGTCTGAGGAAATCATAATGTCTTAAAAGAACGCAGTATGTTTTTGAGAAATCTCAAGAGCTGAGAATATTTTAGACTGCTTTTCTCCTTTTCTTTTTTACTATTTCACACCTCCTTACTTTGATATATAGAGTTTGTTTTTTATGAATACAAAAACAGGAATTTCATGCTGTGACCCAGATTTCTATCCCTTCACATACGTTCCCCTGTGCATCAAGTTTAAAAGCTAAAAAGACCCAGAGTTTTGCATGAAATTTGCAACTTTGATTTTTTCTTTTCAACTTTCTGATTTTTTTTGAAAATGAGTCATTTTCTAGCAAAGGGAAAAGTTATATTTTACAAATAAGGCCTCTATGGAAAAGTGTTGAAAGAAATTCTGTGTTACAGACAAGGAAAAACAGCTACCTATATATCTAATGTGAGAGAGATCTTTTCTTTAGTGTCCAGGTCCTTAATTTCTCTAGGCTTTATTATGATGAAATTAAAAGCCCATTACACTCCAGTTGCACTGTTCCAGAATAGAGACTTTGAGACTTGGTTCAACAAGATAAAAAGATTTAAAGCAAATTCAAGCTACAATAGTAGATGAGGCAATAACTTAGCACAACAGAGCAATATTTATAAACTGATTGTACAGAATGCCTTTTTTAACAGTCCTACACCTATGATTTTCCACTAGCAATCTTCCCTCAAGGCTCATGTTGTGATTTCTTTCCTTCTACTTCATGTATGACTGTACTTGTCATCTACCTTCTGAAATACATATTCCAGAAGAATGCTAACCCACCTTGTTGGCAATTGGTTGTTCATGACAGTTTCCCCCTAAAGGATGAGCTCTGTTTCTTAACAGATTTTTCAAAATAGATTCAAGGAATAGCAATTTTAATCCCATACATGAGGCTCCATGTGGTCTTTTCTTAAAAGACACCAAATGCCTAAACATGGAATCAAATTTTACTTGAGGGGTCTCACAGCAGCAGTCTCATGTCTGTCTCTATGTTTGGCTCAGAATGAGAACAGTGATGACTGAATTAAAAAATCTCAGGCATTTCTTCAAGAACTAGAGCAGCCTGTATCTTCAACCAAGAAACAAAGCAAATGAGATTTTGTTTTGATCAAACCATAACAATACATTCTCTCCTTATTTTTAAGAATGGGGATTCTTCCATGTTTAAAAAATAATAATCTCCTTCTCTCAACACTTCCCTTCGCTTTTCTTTTAGGAAAAAAAATCTTTTATCTTTCTTTACAAAGTGCATTTACAGATAATAAATGGTTAGACTCTCATTATATGTCAGTTTTCCTAATTTCACTTGGACTATTTAATATTTTTTGAATTTGCAGAAAAGAAAGCAGGGTTTGAATCTGATTCAAATGAGTCACATTGCCTCCAAGACTACTACTAAAGATGCTCCGCAGTTTGCCACAAATGTGAAGTGTCAATAAAACTGGTTTTTGTACTACACCCATATACGAAGATGATGAGCACATTGTAAGAATTTATACAAATAAATTTGCTTCTAAACTACTTAGACTATTCTTTTTCCTTGGACAAAAGAATAAGTATAATATAATTGTTTCTCAGAACTGGAAACCATACATCGCCAGAGTCCTGAATGCTGCAAAGCCATTAGTGAGAGAATGCCATAGCAGCATTCTGCTAGGAAAGAAATCTACATCCTGCTTTTTTGGGTAATAGTTCTTCCATTAGAGGCAATATTAGAATTTCAGCTTTTGATCTCTCCTTGTGGACCCCTTAAAATTCAAGCTGTGAAACAGCAGCTGATGCTTTACATACTATCACAACAGCCAGCAATATATGAAACCTGGAAACGGCATGCAAGGGAAATTAATGATGGGCTGTTAAGGGATATACAGTAACTCACGTTTGCATTACACAACATACAGCAAATTAAAGCTGCCTTTCCTTTGTTGTGCTGGTGATAGAGCAAATAAACTTCAAGCAGCAATGCAGAATGGCAGTATCTGAGATCACCTTTAACTTCTAGAGAGCCCAGAAAAAAAGGGTATTTTTTTATCAGTAGTGCGGAACAAGCTCAGAAAGCTACACTGATCAGTAGACAGAAAATGAGCTCTGTGTCACCAACGCTAACCTGAATAATAGCATATGGTACAGCAGATCCATAGCAGCAAAAGCTAGAGATAGATCCACTTATTTGTCAAATTAACAATTGCTAAAAGCACAACAATAACATTAGTGCATTTGTTTCTTTTTTGTGTGTGTGATTTTTTAAATATTTTTGCATATGATTACAGATTAGGAATAAACTACCTTTTTTTTTTATTTCAGAAGGATTATCTTGCATGTATTTTGTCTCAATGCAAACAAACCCATGTCACTAAAGAACCAGGACATTGTAAGTACAATGCAAAAAGGGTAAATTCGAGGCCTTAGTATTTTCTTAATATACCATGGGCTACAGTGTTTGTGCGAAGTGTGGTATTTCAGGTTGCCTTTGATAGTAAACAACTAGTGACTTCTGCTTAATATTTTGTTCTTAGGTGCTTTCAGGCTAAATAAAAATTGAGGAAGTTTTCTATGGATTATTTTAAAAATGTGAGAGCATTTAAATGATTTTGTCTTAGTGTTCTGTCAATTTCTATTGCATGATCATATATTTAATTAAATCAACTTTGACTTAATCATAAGTTTAATTAACAAAAATGTTAAAAAAACCCAGATGCTTCTTCACCTAAATCTCAAATACAATTTGTAGCCTTTCTTCAAAGTAAATTAGTGTTTCCTGTTGGACTCTTTCGAAGTCTTCCACACTGACTTCCCTTAGCTTGCATTTACCTCAATTGATGCATAGTTAGACAGAGGTGAATGTCCTCTCAAAGCAATCTCAGCCTCATTGAGGGAGTGATGTAAATCAAGGAGCCTCAAACAGAAGGGCTGGTTATTAGCGTTCTTAATGCTATTATTATTACTATTTTTACAAGTGCTCAGTAAAAAGAGACAACAAGCTAAAACTCTTTATAAAGGTTGTGCTGCAGCAGCCATGAGACAGAAAATGCTATAATTTTTTTCTGAACAATGGCACAGCATGACCATCAATGAAAAGTGCTTAAGGTCTGCCAAATGAGGTTTAGAAAGTGTTACTATGCCACACCAGGACTTCTGTAAATCATTTTGAAGTCTAAATTAAGAGTAGGAGGAAGAGGATGGTGTGAGAGACTGAAATGTTAATGATTAGTGGCTCAAACCATCAGCCATTTGCAAAAGCAGTGGTGCTTTGCTGATGATGTGAAAGGTAACAGCCCAGGTGCAGAGAGTGTGAGCACCAGAGGATGACCACAACAAATCAAATTTGTTTAGCAAGAACTTGGTTTTGAGCCAGGTAAGGGAAGAGGCCAATAAGAAGCAGATCCTGTGAGCTGGGATAGTGCTTTTTATCATGCCAATGTCCTCCCTTGCACAACTGGCTCAGGTGTGAAAACCCGGGGAGGTATCAAGACATTCAAAAACAGGCCTGAAGGTGTTCATCCCTTCTGGTGGGGCAAGACTGGCTCAGCTACGGTGGCGTGAGAGGGAGCTGTCATGTCTTAGAAGGAGTCATAAACCAATTCAGACGCACAAAAAAACCTCAGGCACACTTCTGAAGCCTTCCACTAGAGGACTGCACCTGGCCCATAGTGTTACCTCACATAGTGTAAAACTCCCCCCAGCCAGGGGAGGTACATGAGTGTTCCTACATAAACCTAAGCATATATTAAACCACTGAACTTTGCATTTCGGGGGCTTTCCCTCATCCCCAAGAGATCAAGACTGCAACCATCCCTTCAATCAGCAGACATTGAAATTGCAGCAATCAAGTCTTGTTTCTGGATCAGTGGGTGGTAATACCACAGAATATGCTGAATTGGAAGGGTCCCACAAGGATCATCATGTCCAGCTCCTGGCCCTGCACAGGACAATCTTCAAGAGTCACACCCTGTGCCCAAGAGTATTGTCCAAATGCTTCTTGAGCTCTGTCAGACTTGGTGCTGTGACCACTGCCATGGAGAGCCTGTCCCGGTGCCCAGACACCCTCTGGGTGAAGAACTTTTTCCTGATATCCAAACTAAACCTCCCCTGACACTAATATCTTTCTTTTTACCCTAAATATCTTATCCTTGCTTTCTCTTTCTTTCTCTCTTTCTTCTCCCAATGTCTCAAAATGTATTGTAACCCAGACTAAAGAATTCCAGTCAATGCCTTACTAAGTGCCTGGATAAGTTAAAGTTGGCCACGTTTCAGTTTGCTCAGTTAAAGTTCATGAAGTGCCTTACTTTGCCTGGATGTTGTTTTAAAATTTGCCAAGTACCTTATTCTACCTTAATGTTCTAAAATTTATGAGTAAAAGTTTGTTATAGAACCTCTGGAGAATTTTGTTGTTTCTCCCATGCACCACCCCGAGTGAATCAAACAACCTTCCCCTAAACCTGCTGAGTGGACAGGGTCATAACAGATGGGACACAGTTTTGTATCCATGTACATAAGCGACGTTCTCTCCTGTCTGTCTGAATTGCTGTCTCATCACTTCACCTTGCTGGACAACACTGTTGATGGTAACACCTCACCCTCCAGCGATGAAAGCAGGGCATTTAGGTTTGTAGCACCATGTAAAGAGTGCTCCATACCAGTCAGTCCTTAGCTGGCACTCTGAGGTGCACAGCATTAGGAGAGGAGCCTGGCTCACCGTGTGCTGTCCCCTGCACTCATCCCCTAATTTCTCTGTTTTTTCTCTCACCTGGTTGTTGAACACTAAAAGCATCCACATACCTCTTCCTGGTGGAGTTCCTGACAGAATTACCCAAGGCAGCTGTAACCAAGCCAACCTTCAGAACAGAAACAATAAGGTCAGTTGGTGGGGTGCCCTACTTAAAGTTGATGATCCTGTTTAAGAGGCAGCTCTAATTACCTCAGATTGTCACATTAATAAAATTACACTACTTTCAGGTTCAGGAAAACACTCTCATTTCACTGCCTATCTCCTGTCCCATTTGTCCACAGACACATGCTAAGGTTAGGGTTATTTAGAGCAGTAAGAACTGTCAATATTTTATTCTCTCCACAGCAAAAATTAATGCACACACAAGAAATTTTACTGACTGAAACACTGTGTCTCAGAAGATGGGCAATAGCTGCAACAGAGGGAAGAAAGGCAAGGACTGAAAATATGAGGTTTGACTTCCATGATAAAATTGGCAAATAAATACCTGCATCTTTCTGTGGATCTGTTTCTTCATGTGTGATCTCCGTTGTCCTTGTTCATAACCTCAGTCATAGCTGTGCTGGAAAAACTACCCTGTGAAACTTTGGTTATCATTTATTTTATGTTGCATTTATAATCTACCTATCATAGGGTATTTTCATAACTTAAATTTCATAGAAAGATTGAATATATATTTAAACTGTGTCTAAAGCTGTATGTTTAACATGCAAGCATCAATTCAATAAATCTGTCAGAATCCACACTTGACACTACTGCTGCATCAAAAAAATAAAGCTATCCTACTCTAAATGATATTCAAACAGACTAAATGATCCTTTTCCTGTTCCAGAGCAGGAATTCAAACCTTATTTGTTCAGGATGTCAAATTGCTGGCAAAGAATACTTGGCTTGGCACAGTGTAAATCCTGTACTTAAATTGAATGTGATACCTTTCGACTGAAAACATTCTGCCAATTTTTAAGGCATACACAACTGGGATTAAGAGACACTAATGGTGCATTACTTAAATGTGTTACTAGTCACAAAAGAAAGGCAAAACTAGACAAACTATTTTAAAGCACTACAGGTTGGTCTGAGACATTAGGACATTGCAACTGGTTTGTCCTTCAAGATCCCAGAGTATGACCACTGTGCCTCACCTAGACATTTATCATGTAGTATAAATGGCTCCAAGCCATGCCTTCACCTCCTTCTTCATGCAGTTTAGTCTTGTTCAATGCAGTCTTCTCCAGGAGCAGCACTAAACTCCCTACTCCTGCTAACTCCCCATTTAGACATTAACATAAGCAAAAATTATTCAAACACCCTGTGCATGAGCACATACACATACACACATATTGCTGCACCAAGAACAGTTACAGCCATATCCTGAATTGCTCAAAAACTGTCAGCTAAGATTATTCTTAGGCAAAACATAGAAAAAATCTTAACTTTAGACTTCTACACTGCCAGTAGTCTGTATAAAAACTAAAGCTCTTAAAATCCATCAATTTGAGTTTCCCACATAGGCAATGGAAATGAGAAGGCATTTTTATGGTGAAGTTTATCCAATCTGTTTTAGATATCTGTGTAAGGATGAGATGAACTGCACTTCAGAAGTATCTAATGACTTTCATTGCTAACCAAAGACCTAGCACATGTGTAGATGGTGGATAAAGTGAATCTCACGCTAAATTTCCTGGGATTTAGATATTTATAACTGATACAATTAATCCCATCTTTAATATCTTTGCCCTACATGCAAAGCTTCCAGGTGTTGCTCCTACCTGCATCTCTAACAATGCCTCCTACTCCACAAACATTTGTCCTAAGATTGAATTCCTGTCTTTAATTATACCAAATATTATAAAGCTCATATACTTCCATCACCAGCTCCCTCCCTGCTTCAAGGACCTCCTCCATCCTCTTTCACTAGGGCCTTTAGTTCTGTACCCCGTCACATTGAGCTTTGCCTCCAAATCCTTGATAATAGGCAGTTTTAGAAAGAATTTCTGTTTTCCTTGTGAACATTAAACTATCTCAGCTACAATAACTTCTGAAGCTTCTCTTAATGTAGCATGGAGTAAACTTAAGTAAAGAGAGCCACAGCCAGGTCTATCCATCACTTCAAATGCTGAATAGGCCTTGTGCTGGCTCTGAGAAGTGAAGTTCACCCTTTGGGAGGAATTTCTCTCAAGTCAGAGGAGAACAGAAGGAAATTCTGTTCTCTCTCTCCATAGAACTATATTCCTCTTGTAAACAAACTTTGAATGTGAGACGCTCTGTAATGCCAAGACTTCCAATTTTATCACAAGCCCAAACAGAGTGGATTTCCCCCACACACCCCCATTAAATCCCAGCTTCTGGAGTCATGTGAATACCCAAGGAATTTCGTTTGTCTTATAAAAAGGTCACATTTCTGGCCCACACAGAGGCAGAGGAAACCCTGCAAATGTGACCCCATTGCACCCTAAACACTCAAAACCAGAAGGCAAATAAAAGAAGCCAAGTACATTCAGTTGTATGATTTTCAGGCCAATCTCATGATTATTTCAAGCCTGATTCAAGATTTTTGGATGGTTTGGGTTGGCAGCACTGAAGACTTCATTATAGTTTCAAAGACTATAAAAAGAAAAAAGTTTCCAAGCTGTATAATTATCAAAATGATGGAGAGTCTGAAATACAGCACAAATGACAGGCACACTTGGGCCAGCATTTTCAAATGGGGCCTGATAGAGCATGCTTCAGCTATTTCATTGCCACATCCAGGCACAGTGGACCTGATTAGCCTAAATATAGCTCTCACTGGAAATCAATTGGCTTAAGCAGGAGTTCAGCAACACAGGTCTTTTTCTTGACAACTACCAGGGGTGAATTTCACCCTGAGAAAGTCAAATAAGAGGGAAGGAATGGTGACCTTACTCAAACTGCCTTGAGAAAGCAATTTGTACAATGCAGGACAGAGGTTTATTCAAAAACATGTGGAAGTGATTTATGGGTTCTATTGAAGCTTTCTGTTATTAAAGCTTTGAAAAAAGTGCTACTCCCATATTTTGGTTGTAATAAGGGATATATTATGATATTTAATCTTTAAAGAGACTAGGCTTTAAGCTAGCTTCCTAAATTCCATTGTCCTTTTATTCTCCTTTTCTGTTCTCCTACATTTCCTTGATTTTTTTTTCTTGGTAATCATAGCTTTGGTTATAAGGCAGGCTTCAGGAGTGAGGAAGAACATGCTCTGTGTATTCTCATTCAGCAAAATCTTTCTGTCCTTCCTCATGTTGAGTTTATTGATCCCCAAGCAGTCTCACTGACATTAACAGGCATCTCCTAATGCCAGTGTGGCTACAATATGGAAGAAGAAAAGGAGGGTGAAACAGGCAAAGAGAGCTAGGAGGTAATTTAAAGGATGTAATGAGACAAACAAAAGCTTGTAATCTTTCCATGGGTTTTTCCATGGTGATTTATTCTTCCTTTCATTTAAGTCAGTGGGAAAATGCCAATTGATTTCAGCAGAAATAGACAATGTTTCTTTCAGCCTATAACCATTATTATGATATTGCATTGCCATATTGAAGTTATCATCTGTAATAGAATTTTTCGCCTTTAAATTTAACTCTTAATTCAGTAGGAAAAATCTGCACTAATGACTAAATTAACCATGGTGTTCATGCACTCCCTCAACTTTAGTCACACAAGCAGGTCCTCTTACTATGAGGAAACTCCCCCACAAATAAGCCCTGGCCATCACCAAATTGGAACCTTGTTTGTTTATTCAATATAAATATATGTGTAGAAAGTGTTCCCTCAGCCTCATCAGCTCTGCTGCCATGCAACACCAGAAGGTACAACCCACAGCAAGATTTCTCCTGGTGGCAACACCAAGTGGACAGTTTGCATATCACCAGTGAGGGAAAAAAAATAGAAAGATGCAGGAGTTCACAACATTCCAGGGCCAGATATCTAACATCAGCTACTTAATACCATCTACAGAGGAAAGTCTCTTCACTTATTTATTTATTTGGGGGAAAGGAGGAGGGGGTGAGGGGCTCCATCAGAAAACCTGCAGGCAGGAGGCCCCACATGGTGGGGGGAAAGGGGGTGATTTCACTTACAGGCGTCCTGGTAGCTATTCTACCTTCTTGAAACATTTTCCTGACAATCTTCAAAAGCAAAGTCCCAATTTGCATTTTTAATACTGAAATGTAATACGCTGTTACTGGGAGACACCCCTGAGTGTTATTACTTATCACTGGGCCATTATAAACAATCATGAAAGATTACAGTTGATCTGCCCGGCCAGATGCATTCTTGAAAACCCAGAAAGAGGGTTAAATGAGAACCAACATATGTAAAAGATTCACAATGCTATATTTCAAATAAGGAACATGTCGGGAGTGGAAAAAAAGAAGCCAAAGAGCAGAGTGGTTAAAGAAAAACTGAAAGAAAAACACATAATTGCTTTTAGTCTGTCATTTCCCCCCACAGAGTAGTAAATAAGCGCTTTGATACATAAAAGCCGTTATCAAACAGTAACAAATTAGTTCTTCACCATCTGTGATCCACGCGAGGGGGGTGACAGTTATAGGCAACATTTTAAAATATGAAATCAACTATTTATGAACTGGTTTCAGAGTCTTGCTGTCTACTTTGCCTCTTAAAACGTGGCCACAAGAAAGAGATGGGTTTTCGAAGCTAACAAAAAACAGCCGTTGTGGTTCCACTCTTTAAATGATGCTAATTGCTGGCTGACATTTGTAAACAAGATGTTTCCTTTCTTACCAGCATCAGCTCAGCGTCACTTTCAAGAACAATATCTCACATGAAAAAAAGAAATCATTATTCTGACCTTACCAAACCTTATTACTTTGAGCTTCTTTATGTTACACATGACTGGCCCATTATTTCGTGCTAGACCCACCGCTTCAGAAATATTACAATTTAGATCTAATTTTTTTCTTGCTTCTTTGCTTTCCTGCTTCCCTTCTTTGCCCTCCTTCTCACTTTCTCTCACACAGGCACAGTTTCTCACTTTCTTGCTTTCTGCCTGGCTTCTTCTCTCTCTCTGTCTCTCACTCACTCTCACTCTCCTCTCTCCCCTTCTCTTTGTTCTGCTTCTTTTTCTATCTTTTCCTTTTTTTTTTTCCTGAAAAAGCACCTCCCTTTGGAACTGTATAGGTAAACAGATATTTCAGCTCCTAATTTTAACAAGGGAAGCACCGAATTTTTCATGATGTGAAAATTACTATATATTAACAGACAAGTAACCCTAACTTAATTTCGGAGAAGGAAAAAACAACTCAAACCTCCTCATTCTTTACTGGTGCATCTAGCATTTCTCTTTTGCTTCATTCCTCTGTGAAGAAGGGGTGTTTTTCTGGAGCGAAAGCAATTAAATCTCAGAGAGATGGTGGTAATTTGTTTCTGCTTGGGAAGTGAGTGCTTTTGAAAAACAAGTTTGAATTGATCTAGGGTTTTTCCATCTCTTCAATGGAAGAAACAAAACAGAATTAAAAGCTTGAAATGTAAGGAGACTCCATTAGTTAGAAACTGCTGAGAATGGTTTAGTATTATTTTTTTGAAAACAATGTTTTTTCTTGCAGTTTGGGGCAATATGAAAAGGAAAAGAATTGCATTAACATGCTGTGGATTGCTGTATTTCACAGGACAATCCAACCCCTTTCCAGAGTGCCATTTTTACTTTCAGTGAAATACAATGGACATTTCAGCAGGAATACAGAGTGAAAAAGGATTGACCTTATTCCCACAATCCCACGTCCATTGACTACAGCACCAAGAGCTCTTTCATTTAGATTAAGAGGCTTTGACTGACAGCAATATATTTCTCTGCTGTCATCATATTCTTCCAAGACAATAAAATATGTACATGTGGTAAATAAAAAAGACTATACAAAGAGACAAATGTAGATGCATCTGCTTAGGTCCTTGAACAGAGGAAGAAATAAACACTGGCTTGGGTGCCCTAGGGTAACTGATAATTGAATTATGTGAATTAGATGAAATAAGCTGAATTTCTCACTAAGATTTCAGCATCTGTAGTGGCATCTATCTTACCAAATGTAAGCATCTATAATGTATGATGAGCATAAGAGCTGCTTGTCTAAACCCAATGGAAGCAGATTTATCACATGATAACACATCAATATGACTGAATATGCAACTCAGAGAGATAAGCAAACAAGCAGCAAGTTAATAGAAGAAGAAAGATGCTTCTACAGGTATTCGGCCCAAATATAAATATGTACTAAACACAGTAGAAAAACTGTCCTGTGTTTTCCTTTCATTAGAAGGGGAGTGTGGAGTCAGTCCTCAAATGCAAGTGTCGATGTCCAGCATTCGGTGAAATGAATTCTCTCCCTACAGTCTTAGAGTGGTGTTAGACAGAGTCAAACTGACCTCAGTCTATAGCAGTAGTTGCCAACAATTTTCAATTCTAGCATTTTTTAAAGTAAAAATGGAAGAATTCCTTTCATTGAATGCACAATCACTTTGCTAAGTTATGAAAAATGTTCAGTCTACACTGCTATGATCAAAGTCTTGGTAGCACCAGTAGTATGGCAACATCAGCATTAAAATGTAACCCTTTAAATTCCATTCTGATAATTTAAATTATTTTAGATAGCAACATTTTGTTATTATGACATAATAGTTCTAAGGGATCAATATATTTCTGAGATGATAATGTTTTGCTGTCAAGATGCAATTTAAATTCACTGTATACCTTGTTAGGATAATCATGCCTCAGAAATGAAAGGGCTGGGTGGGTTGCAATCTCAGCTGGAAGCAATTTGTACTGGTAATTTCAGTGCTCCTGGTATTTATAATGATTCTTCATTATAAAAAGATATAGCATGCTTTGTACTTGCACCATTGAAAAAAAAAATTCACGTTTTCAACTTTCCCTCCACTTTCAAGAGCTATCTGAGATTTCTCCAGTAATTCAAATATCTCTCACTGATTCCTCCAGTATCATTCATTCTCCATTTCTGCAATACATGACTGTGACTCTAGTGAGGCAGTAATGATTTTTCCTGGCTTCCAGCTGTTCCTGTTTGGTCTCAGGTGGCCTGGCTACCAGCCTGGACAGCAGTTTTCTATGTCTGTCATAACATTTCTGTTTCTTTTGCCTTTCAGCTGGGTTTGGAAATTTGGTATTTGCTCAAGTTTAACTCTTGCGAAAAGAACAGCCAATTAACATCTGTTCCGGAGTAGGCACTCTTAGTTCTTGTCTTGTATTTAGCAATGTAAAGGACAATTTTTCATCTCTGCTTTCAGTTTCTTTGAATATATAACTGCATAATAGCATTCAATAGGATAAAGACAGTAAAGAGCTTAAATAAGTACCTAATTTCAGGATGAGAATAGCTGCAGTAGCTTCAACACTTTCAGTTATTTTCCTGCTTTAAAAACCCTTTGCTGTTTAAAAAAGCTGATATCTGTGGTTTCCCATGCTGAGCAGTTTTCATTTTTTCATTTTGCTAATAACTAAAGCTTCTTTAGAGAAAGGTATAGCCATAATTAGTCACTTTGCTTAATATTACTGTTCTTAGTATCTCAATAGTTTTAAAAGAATTTGAGAAATAAAACCAGACCAGAGTTACTCTATTAGGTAATGTAGCCAGTTTTCTATACATTGATCTATATTGGATGTCCTGTATATCGTATTTTCATATAAGTGATTACCATTCTAAATCTTGTGCTAGTACTGAAACTGTACAAAGAATTTTTTATATTCTTCTCAATGAAAGAAACTCTTTTCAAAAGTGTCAATTCTGCCACTCCCTTTTTGGTTTGGTTTGGTTGCTTGGGTTTTTTTTGCTTTGGGTTTAGTTGCTTGGGTTTTTTTTTCAGAAATAAATATACATCTTTATTTGATAACTTGGTTTTGATCAAAACAAAGAGACCAGGAGTCTTCATAAGTGCTTTGTCATAGCAGATTGTAAATTAGGCCTCTTCAACAGTTGAAAGTATTTACCTTTGATTCTCTGTGAGCATGACATCCTCGGGAGAAAACAGAAATATCAATCATTTTATTAACATGGATTTCCTTGGAAAGGACCTAAGCTCCAGTCTGGTTTTTTGGGCAGATAATGTGTAGTCGATATATATGAGCAGTTCTAGAAGCCCCTTGACTTGCACAGGCTGTTTTATACAGAGGGACAGAACAGAAAACCACTTTTTGGGAGCACAAATGGGTGCTTAATCAAGTGCTTTAAGATTTAATCAGGGTGCCAAGCTGAAGAAGGATCATCACTGATGAGAACATATTGAAACTCCTTAATTAATCTGTTTTCTGAACCACATGCAGATTGTTATCTGTGAATACGTGATCTGATACAATAACTAAATATATCTTCAGAGAAGCAAGTAATGTCCTAAAAGTTTTGAAGTAAGCAATCACAATAAGTAATGACAATGTGTTTGTCAGTGCTAATGATGGATTACCAAGTTACTGCTGATATATACCAGGCTGGATTTAGTTCTCAACATTGCAAGATTATAGAACTGGACTCGTTTAATCGGGTGTCCACAAGGATTCTCAGGTACTGTTTTTGTAGTGCTGATGAACAGTCAGTTAGTTTGTACTGGTGCACTGTATTAGGCTGTTTCCCAAATGCAGGACTGAAGGCTTGTTTCTGTTGAAATTCCTGAAGGTCCTATTCTTGGAGCCTGCTGAGGTTTGTCTGCATGGTCCGTCTCAGTCCTGTCCTCCAGTTATGTCTCACTCCTCTGGCCTGGTGTTGCCTTCACTCATGCTATCTGTGTGAAGACTTTACCAGCTCTTCTAACACAAAGTGACGCTAGCCTTTAAGCTCCCTCAACACGCTCATTTGCATCCTGTTGAGTCCTGTGGGCTTGTATATGTGTGTGATCAGCTCACCTAAGTATCCCTAAGGTGACCCTCTCTAAAACTTCAAAGTGTTTCTATCCTCCACAAATTTTGTTATTTGGCGTGCTGACTCAAGTGGCCTGAGGAAAGACCTTTTCTGTGGAGGCTCTGAGCACCTCATTCATTTCCTTGCCCTCATGAGCTTGACTGCACTATTCACTAGCAGCTCTACATCTGCCCCAGTGTTTCCTTCACTGATAGGAAGCTCTGTAGAGGCCATTCCTGTTGACCTTAGAGTCCCTCACCAATTTCCACTTAGCCAAGGTCTGGCTTTCCTGACTGTCCCTAAGTGTTTTGGTGACGCTATATTCCTCTTTAGTTGCCTTTCTCCACTGTCCACCTCTTCAAGTCTGCTTTTGAATTCAGTTTAAGTTCCCCAGTCAGTCAAGCTGATTTATTTTACAGCAGGGTGGATTGTTCTTGTATTTCAAGGAAATTATATATAGGTCATCAAGCTTTTAATGGTTCCTTTGCTCTTCAAGGCATCCTCATAGGATCCCACTCATCTTCAAAGATCAATTATTTCATTTTATAACTTAATCTCTTCAAAATGTGAGCCTTAGCAGTTTAGTAGCCAAAATTTCTTGAGCTAGTTAACTTACAGCCTGTTCTGAGATATCTGGCATGTTTTCAGGATAAATAAATGAGCTGCATATATATCCCAGTGGGGAACTGTCTTTTTCCTTAGTCTTCTCCATCATCTAGAGTAACTTCTTAGTGTCTCATAATTGCTTTAAAATTCTGAAAATTTTGAAGCTCTGCTATGTGAATTTTATATTTAATATTCTTGCATCAAAAAAGCAGAGAGTTGTTTTCTACACTGCTAACAAAATATGCATGTGTTTATTAATTCCTTTCCATTTAGCATTTCATGTGGCAGTTGCAGATTTTCTGTTTCAGCATTAGAAGTTGAATTCCACATGAAGATAAAGGCAAAATACTATAAACAAACTTCAGCTGCCTTATGATCTGTTTGGACACAAGAGTTTTTCTCCTTCCATACACAAAGACAGCAATTAACCACTTACAAGCATGAGGATATTCTTTCCAGCCTTTCTTAGCTGTCTTTCCGGGTAGTGAAGTGCTGTCCTTGTCTAAATGTCTCAAAAATCTGTTCCAAAGTTTTGACCCAGTGAGTTGGTGAATTCTGGCTTCAGGCCACATTATACAATCACCACTTAATCCCTTTCTCCTCCAGATACACTTTTTCTGTCAAGGGAACTATCTTGGTTCAGAAAAAAATATTATTGCTTGCGTTTGCCAAAACACCTGTTTAGCCTAGATACGCCTTATTTCAGCTACTCCCTGAAACACAAACTGTAACCATTTAAAATCAAAATACTAGAAGTGCAGTAAGACTGCATTTGATTTGAGTGGGACCTAAAGCTGCATAAAAAATGCTAAGCCATGCAGGTCATGTTCAGATAAGTACTTAAACAAGGTATATTTATATTTTTATTTATTTCAGTGTATTTCGTGCAATGTTTGCCATTCTTTGCTTAGGAAATGATGCAAATGCCATAAGGAAGACAAATACCATAGTGTAATAAGCAGACAATGTTTATGATCATTTCCTTTCTCTGAAAAAGTTATTTGTTTCTTTCTTAGGAAAAAAAAAGTGCAGTAATGATCCAAAACAGTATAATCTTATTCTACCACAAATGTTGAATGCTGAAGTGTGTTTTAAGGGCCCAATCTAATCATAGATGTTTGTGTATACATATAACAAGTCTTTTTCCAATATTCTCATAGATGTATTTCTTAAATTTCTTCAGTATGCAGTCTGTATTTTCTTTAAGCCAATATAAAGTGTGCTACACACAGGCAATGCTTAGAAATTATACAATCCAAAAATCCATTACATGATACCAAAATAAATCTGTCCCATAAATAGATCTCCTTATTGGTTGTAAAGGGATAAATTCTAAAGTTTTCACATTTGTGTTCAGTTCAGAAGAGTACCATTCAGCTTGGATGCTTATCTGAATATTCTTGTATTTGAACATTTAATGGGAAATCTTAAAAGAATCTTAATACTTCCTGCTCTAAATCAAATCTGAAATATCTTGAGCACTGTCTTTGTTGTGGTATTTAGGTACTTGCTTTTCTAGTCTCAGACAGAAACAAGAAGTGCAGAAGCTTATGAAAACTAGAAGACTGGGAAAATGTTAACAAAACATTCTAGAACACTCTAAAATGTATGACTGTTTGGAGGTCTAAGGTACATATCTCATATCTACATTGCCATTTATCTCTAGCAGAAATAATCAGTATTCTATTTCAGAGACTTGTGATCCTCTGTGAAGTGTATTGCACAATATATTTTAATATAAATAAATAAAAAATAAGAAAGCAAGAAAGCAAGTTTGTCTCAGGAAATCCTTTTTCCGAAAAGTTGCTGACCAGTCAAGGCCACGTTGGTGCCTCCCAGACTATTGCTCAGTTGAGAAAATACATGGACATAGGGAGAGCAGTGCACTGACAGTGTCATGACAGCACTGCTGTCCTCTGCGCCTTCACGGAGTCTCTATCTGCGCATTAACAGCAGTTCAGGATCCGTTGCTATGGATTAGGATGAGCAAGAGTTCCACTACAAGCATGGATTTGGCTCCCCATGCTCACCAAGGCTTGATTTGCAGCCCTACCTGCCTGATCTACATGTGGATTGTCTGGTCTGAAACCTCTTTCCTATCTTTCAGCCACACTCCAGTCCCAGTGATAAGAGGAAACAGGCACAAAGTGAAACACAGGAGGTGTTGCCTGAACACAGAGAAACATCTTTTTATTGGGAGAGTGACTGGGCACTGGAACAGGTAGTCCAGAGATGTTGTGGAATGTCCATCCTGGGGGATATTAGAAGCTGTATGGACATGGTCCTGGGAAACAAGCTGTAGGTCCAAGTTGCCAGATGACCTCCAGAAGTTTCTTCCAACCTCAACCATTCTGTGATTCTATGAGTCTGTGTGTGACATGATCCTTCCTTGTGCCTTCTTCCAGCACAGAACGATAATATGTGCTGGACACACATACCAGACCCAAGTGTTAAGAAGTCCTGTGAAGTCATTTCCATCCAGACCATTATCCTCATTTTCTCTGAGACAGCCGAAGCCCATTTCTGTCACTAACTAAACTCTACTGACAAGGCTTTTTCCCTCTACCTTCTCTGAAGCAAGGTCAGGTTTTAGGGTATTTGGTGTTATGAGACTTGCACAACTAAGAAGGTGTTCTTCAGCCTAGATAAACCTTGCGGTTAATATTTCATTCAACCTAATGATCATTGCACTGGAGATTTGACATATCTTTCTTACCCTAACAGGAATAAGAACAGTTTTGAAAGAAACAACTTCATTGTCTTTCAGCTGGCCAATTTTTTGCCATCAAAAGAGTTTTTACATATGCAAAAGAGAGAAACTACATAATATTGATTCTCACTTGCTGTTGCAAGAATACTTTCCATACCAGGAAATTTTCTCAGTAGTCAGCATTTCAACCTCTTTCTCTTCTATATTTGAATGGCCTTCTGTAAGGTATTACATTTCTCTCTTTTTAAAGGTAACACAAAAGATTTCATCCTTTGGTCATTTTGAGTTCCTCTCCTCCCTGTAAATCTGCTGTTTTTTTAAAAATTTAAGTGTCAGTATTATCTTTTTCTGTAAGAGTCTAAGAGACATTAATAGTTAATTGATTTCTGGACAAATTCTAGAAACCATGAAGAGGTCATCATGTTCAATGAGTAAAAAATTAACTGATATGGTAGAATTTCAAATGCAAAATTCCACTAAGGGTTCAGGTGTCAACATTACTGTAATATGTCCTCTATTATTTGCTTGTGTTTTACATATATTGCAGGGTTTAGATATTTTTTTAATTGTTACAGTTTTGTACAAACATAGCAAAACCTGAGGATTATGTAAATTGAGATGTTTTGTACTTAGTTACTGAGGAAAGTCAAAATTGAAATAGGTAATCATGTCCAGATCTTTCTTTCTTTATTTTCATGATCATTCTTCATGCAGCATATTTATTACCTTTTTCAACTCAGAGCCTTCAATGAACATATGTTAGACAGTAATTCATTTCTAAAGCATTTATAACTTTGTAATAATTGACATGCTATTTCAACAAAGAATTTCTGCCACATGTATTTTTCTTCTATCAGAATATCTACAGTTAAAAGAGTCACATATGAGTAAAGAAATGAAATGTAAATGTTTCTCTTATCAGTGTAACTAAAATGCTGGGAGTTAATTTTGGCCTTCAAGCTACAAAAGTACATTTTCAGTCCCTACAGCAGCATCCAGATGCATGTAAGTATTAAAATAAGGCCTCCCTCATGATTTGAATCATCACTGAATTCCATGATTCTTTTTTTTTAATAATGTTGGGGTAGAAACACTATATCACCTTTTAATTCATAATAAACTAATACTTTTCTCATCTGAATTAAATTACAGTAGGTGATTATTTAATTAGAGAGCAAGTACTTTGGACGAGGACCCTTTACCGTGTAAAGGAAAGAAAATCCTAAGGGAAAACTGCGCACAGTAAAGTGTTGGGTTGGTTGAAAAGTATGGAATTTCAAACGTTTTTGATGGAAAGTAAGACTTTTCAGTCGATATGATGACCAAAAAAAATCCTTTTTTCGCTGAACTATCAGCTTGTCTGCAGGCTAGAGCTAATCCAGCAGTATGTGCATCATACTGTAGATCCTAAATCTTGGCGGCAGAAATCTTTGTGATAGGATTTATTGTTCTTGAGCAATACATCCCACAATGCTCTCACTAGAGTTTATTTAATAGTATCAGTCCCAGATTCTTTTTTCCAGACTCTCCTATTTCATTGCTCACAGTGGGTTCTTAGAAGTTCATTTTCTTACATGTGACTTCTTCATAAATATGAGACAGAAAGGTCTTATTTTATTTGCCATCTGTTTATACTCCTTCAATGTTCCTTTTCTACATTAACTTCCACATCTGGTTCCACACTTTCCCTAGCAGGCCAAAATTATAGCCACATCCACTATCTTCATGACCCCTTCTCCGTTTAATGAATTTATCCATAGTAAAATTTGCCAGAGTAACAGTGTAATTTGAAGTCTTCGGGGAAGTTCATTCCTTTTGGGTGCTTTGACTTTAAGCTTCTTTCCATTTTTGCCAGACTGAGGAAAAATCAGGAATATATGATTACTTCTAGGAGTTACCATACCAATATTGTTCCTGTATCCCACTTGGAGTGTGCAGTGTGTGCCAAGTGATATGTGCTGTCCACTGTGGGGGTATGTTTAAATGCAGAGGGATTTGCCCACAGAAATGTGACTGAGATCTCTGACTCACTTCATGTAATTTCTGAGAATAATCACTTTTTACATGGCTGTGATTTCCCACCCTTGTTAGCTGAGCCAGATTTGCAATGGTGGCCTAGAAATAAGCATGCCTACTATGCCAAGACCATTGAGTTAGAAAGTCACTGTTTCCTTCTCCCACCATTCATTGCAATTGTTTTGGATTCTTTTGACTTTGATCAAATGAGACCACTAAAAGTTTTGCAATCTGACTGCTCATGGGTATTCTTTTCAAAGCTCTCAGTTTTGTCAAAATTTTATTCTAATCCTCTTTTCCCGAAAGCTGAACAATGACAGGCCCCTCCCACTGACCTCTGCCCATATGTGTCTCACCCCGGTGCTGTTCATACATGCTGCTCATGTGAAAAAATACACAGAGATTTGAAGCAGAGGTTAGGATGTCAGGACAAAGTCTTTGATGGAATAACTTGACTGAAGGTGGTCAGCTGCATCAGCAAAACACCTGAGACTCTGAGCATACTCTTTGACACTTTGTGTCCCCTGAATTCTTTCCAAGCATTTGAGAGCTGCAGACATATTTACCTGATCTCACTTTTCAAAGACACGCCACAGAGGTTCCAATGTTGTAACTGAGCACCTCCACCACCAAGGAGTTATTCCTGATGAAATGTTACTTACTATTTTCTGGCTTAGGCTTTTAATTTTAGTAGTTTCATGCCACCTCTACTTCTTTAGTATCATTTTAACTCCATTTTTTTATAGCCAGCCTTTTTCTGGGAAGTAGCAAGGCAATCAAGGTAACTTTTCATTGCTACTCAAAATAAACAGTCTATACTTTCTAGCAGTTCCTCAGTATTTCTTTCATTCCTTAGTGATTTCTAAACTTCTCAGTTTTCTTTTTAATGCCAAAACAGATTGCCAGACACTGGGGCATTAATTGCACCCTAGATGCCAATCATTTTTAAAAAACCTGCCCACAGACGTTGCAATGAGTATTGCAAAGTTCCATGAGTACTTCAGAAATGTTGGCCTTTTTTCAGAATCAAGCAAAAAAATCTGACCATGGGATCTTTTGAAAAATTTACCTTCACACATTGCAAAGTGTATTTTCACCTCCCTGGGAAGATTTTGAGACATGCTGCATATATATGTGTATATATATATCTATATATCTATATATAGATATAGATATATATGATCTTCTAACGCCTCCATTCAATGTGTGTTCAAAAAGTACAGCATGTTTCTTACTTCTCTGAGTTTATCATAGGACAAGGTGGAGGAAAATAAAGAGTCAAAATTTGGTGCTTTCAAGAGAAAAGAACATGTGTGACATTGTGGAAACAGGAAGGAAGGAAGTCCTCCATTCACTCAAAGGTAAAAGAGCTGGTTTTGATCTTGAGAGCTTCTAATACTTAGAATCATAGAATCATAATTTCTATGCAAGAAGAGGAATGAATTCTATGATTTCATGATAAAATTATTTAGGTTGAGAAAGACCCTTAAGGTCAATGAGTCCAATCATTCAGTATAAACAGTGTACCCAAAAGCCATATCCACATATTTTTCAGTCGATTCCAGGGACAGTGATTCCACCACTTCCCTGGGTACCTTGTTCCAATGGCTAACCACCTTTTCAGCAAAGAAATTTTCGTAATACCCAATATAAACCTCCTCTGTGGAACCTCAGGCCATTTCTTCTTGTCCTGTCACTTTTTGGGAGAAGAGCTCGATCTCCACCTGGATACAGCCTCCTTTCAGGCAGTTGTAGACAGTGATAAGGTCCCCTCCAGCCTCCTTTTCTCCAGACTAAACAACCCCAGCTTGTTCAGCTTCTTCTCATGGGACTTTCATCTCATTGCCACTAGCAAAAGCAACAGACAGAAAAAGACAATGAGAATGAGCAGACTGGTAGCTCTACATCCACAGAGCCCTCACAGCCAAGCCCCAGTTAATCATGTTACCTGCGATGCTATTAACACCATCTGCAGTGACCAGATGAATACAGATGACTGAGTGAAAAGATCAATTTCAAATACATCCCGCTTTGTTTTCTGTTGGCAGCCAATTATTTTCTACCCTAGCCTGGCAGTGTTTTCAGTAATAATAAATCTATCTTAAGAATGAGTGTTTCTCAGCATTTCACAATAATTTGACATCTTTATCACAATTAAGTTTTGTGAACTGAATCATATTCCTTCAGCTAGCTCTACATGATATTATATCAATTACAGTAATATAGGTATAAATTTTTTAAAAATACTTTTTAACTATTCTTCTTTTACTTTCTGTAATTTTTAATGCCTTCTTAACACACCTAAGTCGAATTATCATAGAAATCTATGGAAATATTGTGATGATATGATGTATGGTAAAAACGTGCTCAAGTAATTTCTGGGTATTATATTTTTGTAAACTAATCTCTTGTATCATAAAGGGAGCAATTTTTACCTTTTTATACAGGAAAATATTAGATCTATGATATAAGAGCTGAATTAAGTTTTCACTTTTATGGAGGATCCAAATAGCTTTGTTTTGTCAGTTTCTCCAAACCAATGTGTTTGAAACGAAAATTCAAACCTACTATACCATTCTTTTGTAGACTTGATAATACTTGGCCCTCAGCTTTGAAAACAACACCGTTTTGTTGGAAAAAAATATATTTTCAGAAGTGATACTTTTAAAGTGATGTTGAGACATCTCAAAAGTGCTTGGCATTAGCTGAGCTCTGCTCCAATAAAGTCAAAAGATGTATTAACACCGCCTCCAACATGTACGGAATAGAGCCGGCAAGTCTCACTTTTCTAAATTTTATTCAGGGTTTCTGAGATAAAAAAGTACTCTTGAAAACAGAAAAACAAATATTGCCTGGTCTGCCAACTGCTCTGCAGGCTGAGTCAAACAGGGTTATTTCTGACTTTTGCCACATCACCAATACCAAAATACTTTGCAAGCACTTTTTCAACTCACTAATTTTATGCAGCCCCATTACACTGAAGAAGATTGTACAACTCTTAGTGATGGTGGCAGAATCTATCCCAGCAAGTAAAACGAAGCTTTAACATAATTGTGTTGATGCGGAAAACAGTAGAATCTCTCACACACCACTTTAACAAAACTATGTGTTTTTAACCATTCAAGCAGGTTAGCTCCAAGTATTCAGAGAAGAGAGAATGTTTACTGATAAAATGTGATTGTAGAAATGTGTCTGTTATTTCTCTCTGTGAACAGAATTCCTCTTAACAATAGAAGGACCTGCTTACACATCACGGAATGAAACAGTCACACATCATCTTGTACTTATAAATATTTGCTCATTGTTTTCAGAGCAACAGTACTATACTTAAGAGTGTGTTATAAGGGCCATATTCTGTCAATGCACATAAGATTTAAAGTCTGAGTGTTTAGCTCAAGCTTTGTATAACTCCTTGTGACAAAGCCCCAAAGGTGTGTTGTGCAACTTCTCTACCAGACTCTCTACCACTCTAATGTGTGGACATCACATTAATATGTGATTGTCTTTGTGTGGGTTATGTCATTTTCATAAAAGATTCTCTGAACAGAGCCAATACCCACCAGCTCCAATACAGATCCACCAAGGCCAAGCCCATCAGCGGCAATGGTGGCACCTCTGGGATAATGCAGTTAACAACAGCCAGAGAGAGGAGTGAGAATATGGGAGACAAACAGCTCTGCGGACATCAAGGTTGGTGAAGGAGGAGGAGCAGTTGCTCCAGGCACCAGAGCAGATATTCCCCTGCAGCCCTTATTGAGGCAGCTGTGCCCCTCATGTCCCCATAGAGGTTCATAGAGGAGCAGACATGCACAGGCAGCCTGTGGAGGACCCCACACTGGAGCAGGGGGATGCCCAAAAGAGGCTGTGACCCTGTGGGAAGCCTATGCTAGAAGAGGGTCCTGGCAGGACCCGTGTCCCTTTGGAGAGAGAAGCTCACAGGGATCTACACTGGGGCAGCCTGTTCCTAAAGGACTGCACTGGATGGAAGGGATTCACACTGGAGCAGTTAATGAAGAACTGTAGCCCATGGGAAGGACTCATGTTGGAGAATTTTGTAGAGAGCTGTCTCCTGTGGGAGGATCCCACGCTGGAGCAGAAAAAGAGTGTGAGGAGTCCTCCTGCCGAGGAGGAAGGAGTGTCAGAGACAATGTGTGACAAAGTGACCACAGTCCGCATTCCCCTTCCTCCTGTGCCACTGGGATGGAGGAGGTAGAGAAAATCATAAGTTGACCCTGGGAAGAAAAGAGGGGTGTGAAGCATTCACTATGACAACACTTGTATTACAGAGCAAGTCCTACTTCTCAGGAAATGGAAGTGAACACAAAAGTAGAGAATAAAACTTTTCTTTTCCTTAGCTTCCACGCATGCCCTTTGCTTTTGGTTTATTAAACTGCCTTTATCTTGACCCCCAAGTTTTGTTCATCTTATTTTCTTGCCCCCACCCTCATGCTGCTGAGGAGGGAAGTGATAGAGCAGCTTGGTGTACACCTGGCATCCAGCCAAGGTCAATTAACCACAACATACTAATATTTTGATGAGATAGTTCCTACTCTTTGGGACTGAGTCATTTTTCAATGAGTGATGAAAAGAAAATCCTATCATCCAGTTTTAAAGAATCATTAATGAAGTATTGCATAATTCTTATCCTCAAACACACACAAGCTACATGTTACAGAAATTTAAGTGTTATGAGACATAATTCTTGTCACAGCAAACTTTTTTGACTTTATTTGTTGCCATGACACAATTTCTAAGCTTATTTTAGTTCCTTTCTTCAGGTAAACAGTAGTACTCAGAAAATATTACAATACTTCTAGTGTTGAAGTCCAAGAGGTTGAAGCACACAATTTCAATTAGGAGAAGAGGAGGAAAAAAAAAAAAAAAAAAAAAAAAAAAAAAAAAAAACAAACCAAAAGAGTTTTTAAAGCCTTTAGAGCATAATTCCTTATGTACCAAGCAATTATTCTGCCCCTTGCATATTTGATGCCGCCTCCTGCTGTATCAGACAAAGGTACTGCTCTCAACTGAATCCTGTGGAGATGAAGTGTAGTTCAAATACACAGATAATGCTGGATTTTATAAGATCCAGGGATTTTCTTCCCCCTCTTCTCCTGTTGTGTGTGCCAGTGGTCTCCTGCTTCCTGTCTGCAGCTGATAGTAGTGGGATGGTGGAGGGTCAGGGAGAAGGGGAGGGGGCGGCTGGGGGCGGGGGGCTGGCAGTGTCTGACAACTGAAACAGATGATGCCGCACACCACCTATGTAAACAGAAATAGGCGCTGGGGCTGATGGAGCACAGAGATATGACCCTGCCCATAGAGCCGCTGAGTCTAGACTCCAGATGTGTTCTCACTGTTACCAGGCCAATTCAGATCCAACTGGTAAATATTTCTACCAGATGACAGTGGGCTCAGTTCAGAAATGAGGACAAAGGACAAAAATAGGCAGAAAATGAGTACCGGGCATTATTGCTGCTTAGAAAAATATTCTGCATAGTTTCGGAGATGTTAAGGGGCAATTAATTAAATAGATCATATACATTCTTTTATTTTCTTACCATGTTCAGCTGAAAAAGTTCCAAGGCATACTGAAGGCTATTTAGGCAAATTAGTCACATAAAATGAACTGAAACAGAGGTCTGTAAAGGATAAAATAAAATTTATACTGGGACTTTACCATATGGACATAAAGAAATGAGAGAAAACCATAGTGTTGATAACCCCAGGCTGGTAAATACCAGTTTATTGGGAAGTGAGTGTTATGTGATTTATTTACAGAAATGAGTGATTATGGAACAAGGACACTCTACAGAAACAAAATTCAGTACAGAAACCCCTGTCTACTGGTGTTTCATCACCCCATATGTAAGATTGTGACTCCTGATCCGTGTGGTGTTCAGAATGTCGTAAAGCGTGTTAATTAAGAAACAACCAAGCACCACTGATGAAACCAAGGCTCTGACAGGATTTAAGACGTTACTGTTTTGCATCTGACTCAGACAACTAGAGTGAAAAACAGAGCTCTGCAGTGATCTGGGCTTTTTTCTTCTGTCTTCTTCTTCATATATGGTATCATGCCACATAACCACAGGCCAAAAATCCATCTTTGCAGAGAGTTGCTGTCCTAGACAGTGTATGATAAGGGACTGTAAGCACAGGAGAATATTATCTATATCCTTTATGAAGACATTTGCAATTTGCACAAATATTATAAGGTCATTCGTTTGAGTCCCACATTTGCAAGATGACTGCCAGTAAGTGATTTCAGCAGGAGATATGAACAGAAGACACATGGCTTTAAATGGTCTCTCTCTAATTGACAAAAGCAGGAGTCCTGCTTTTCACACTTTGAATGAGCATTCCTGATATTGTCTTGCTGATGAATAGGACAAAAATCACAGTGCATCAATGTAGGTACAGTATAGATTTTCAAATATAAAAGAAAATTAATAAACTTTTTTTAAAATTTTCTTTCATATAATCAGAAGTTTATATGAATAATGTTAGATTGTTTTGTAGAACATTTATTAGACTAAAGATGTCTCTTTTCATGTCTTGTACTGGACATGTTGGTGAGAAATGTATAACCTCAGCCTCGCAAGAGTACTTTGGAGGTTTTTTCTCCTCACCCCAGTAACTGGTAGCCAAATACTTTTATGACACACATATATGAGTATGCAAAAAGCATCCAGATCAGCAGAGACTGGAGCCATGATATCTATAAAAGCAAATTTAGAAATGGCTTAGCTATTAAAATGATCACATTAAACAAGGAATACCTTGCTTCCTCGCTTCAGACTCATAAACCAGCAGCAGGAGCTTTGAAATGAAGAAAGGCTCCCAAATCTAAAAAGACATTTTAAATAGTTAACCTTCTAGTTATGTTATAACTGCAGCTTTTTCTGTGCACACCTGTGAAGCGATTACTTTGTGTTCAAGAGACAGAGTGGATTTACTTACTAATTGGCTCTCCTTGCACTATGTTCTTTCGCTTTTTCTCTTCCCTCTCATCTTCCCTTTGCTTTTGAGGAGCTCTAGCCAAATGGCAAATATTCCTGAGGAGAAGTTTGCAAGCACTGGTACAAAATGGTTTGGCTGAATACTCAGAGAATATCTGTATATATTCTCTTGTGAGCAGTAGTGTGCTGTGAAATTGCTACATTTAATTGGGTTACAGCTGCTGATCATTTTGTGCAGCTATACTGGGGATTTACTAACAGATTCTCTCACTTAACACAGTTTCTTTTCTCACACCTTTTCACCCATATACAAAGGAAAAGAAGGTACAAGACTGAGAATATGTGAACGTAGAGAGGCGAGACACTGAAACTCTGTACAAAAACACAGTGCTTCATCCTTCCAGAGGGAGCACACTCTTAGAATTTATTCACCTGATGGATTGACACCAAGCTTCACAGTACCAAAAAAAACCTAATTAAAAATGAATTAATTTAGACATATAAGGCCTGAGGACAGAGAAGACACCATACAAAGTTTTGATTTTGGCAGAGAATAAAGAACATTGAGCAGACCCTACAACAGAAACAAAAAAAAAAAAAGCCTTTTGGTTTATTTCACCAGAGGATTCCTTCTCTTCCATCACTGTCTGTTCTCAACAGGAGTGACATCTAAGAATTGACCCCATTCTCCACTTCTTTCTCTCCTGAGAAGAGCTTTTTAAACAGCAGAGAGCTCTTTGATCTGCTGGCTTCCTGTAGCTATTCACACCGTGGTTATTCAGCAGTTCCACCTCTCTGACCAGGTCAACAAACATACTAGAAGCAATATCACATAGTACTGCCTACAAAATATTCAAATACAGTGAGTATTCATGTTCTGCAACCTGTCTCTCAGAAAATCTGCTGACTACTCAGCCTTCCTCCCCATGAATGGATCATCTGTTTTTGTCTGACTGGGAGTAGGTGAGGACCTCCATGTCCCAAGAGTATCAAACTCTAAGAATGGAATGACACATCCCATGCTTTATTTATAAAGGGAAATGTTAAACATTTTCAGAATCAAGATTAATTATCCCAAAGTTGTACACAAACATTTTTAATCTAGAACAAAATGCCTGGAAATTAAAAGATGAGAGAAGTAGAGGTAGAAATCTATGAGATAATATAAAGCAGAGAATTGGAAACAACTGACATTTTCACGTACCATTAATACCTTGGGAAAGTATTCAAATTTCCACAAAGGCTTCAAATATGGTTACATCAAAAAGTGTTTATAATGTAACCAGATAAATATTTTTTTCAAGAAAATGCCGAACTAGTATCTGAAGGAAGTAAATTTTGTTGGAAGCTACTTTTGATAACTGTGATGAAACAGATTTTTGAAAAACTGCCTGAAATAAGCAAATCCATTTTTTCAGTTCTGCACATAAATATTTGTTTGCCAATACAAATGTATTTTTTATATACACACATACTGACTAAAGATACAATCTAGAGTGTGTAAAAGAACTACTGCATATTATGATATCTCCCTTTTTTTCCCTTTCTCTTTTTCTTGCCTTTCTCTTTTCCTATTTTATTTATTTTTAAACAGTCTCATAGGTCTTTATTTGTACTTTTAGACTTCAAAATCTCTTTAGACATCTAGTTGTGTGCTCATGCACAACATTTAGTTCAGGGTTCCTAGCATGTGTATTTCTTCATTTTTCTTTGAAAGTTTTCTTCCAATTTTTGGTCACTGATTGCCATAGGATATTAGAAGGCAATTCACAAAGTAATAGTGCATTTAAGTTTGGGGAGGAGAGAAATATATGCATATATGAATTCATCCAGACAAAAAATTAAATTTAAAAAAAATTGAATGCACATTCATTTTAGCTTAACAGATTTTTATTTGCAAATAAGACCTGTTACAGTAGTATTGCATAAGATAATATGTGGTTTTTTGGTTTTTCAAAGGCTAAGACATATTTTGATTCCTTTTAGAATAGTTGCATTTTCCATGGATTAAAATAGGTTGAGAATCTCTACTCGAGAAAAAATCCCCACCACACTGATGGGTACAATATAAGGTAATTAATTTCTATATGCATTAGATGGTTAGTATGCAAAGGAGAAAGAGTAAATCAGAATGTCAGTTAATTTGCAAGGAAAAAGAAAAAGACCTCAGAAAGTGCAGAATTTCCAGAGGCAAAATAAAGAGGCCAAGACATCAGCAGGAATACTCAGAATGGGCCCACGCAGGAAGTTTCTCAGCAGAAGACAGGAAGAGATGAGAATTCAGTCATTCCTAGTGGGAGTCAGGAGAGAGTTTGAATTCACTGAGGAACCAGCCAAATTCAAGACAAGTTGTCCTGGTTCACGGATAAATCTCTTTGATTCTAGAGAAAACTTTATGCAGGTAAAGGATCCTGATCTGCAAAAAGCCTCCAGGAAGACTTGAGCACAAACCTGAGGAATGAGCCAGACCGTGAAACTGTTGGCTTACAGAAGGGAAATGAGGATGGGGACTGCACTTGTTGCTTCAATTTTCTGAGTTTCTTTTGCTAAAGCATTACAGTTTTATTCCTTATTTTTCAATTAATACAACAGTGTTTAAAAAACAGAACACGGGTCTGTATGGGTGACTCTACACTTACAAATTATGCAGTGCTTCCCAAAGGCTGGCAACTGGTAACTTACACTGCTAAATAGCTGAAATGGTACCACTACATTACTAGTCCCATCCAAGAGAATGCCTGGGTGCAGGAGAGAGAATGGGCCAAGCACTCCAGTAGGCAACTGGGATGGGGCCATCCTGTTTGGAAGGTAGGAGACTTGAACATTTTGAATTCCAATCAATTCATTCCAGTTTGCCTCAGTGCCAGTGAATCACACGATTGATTTCCTTGCATAGATAGAGACTTTGTGGATACATGTGCTGTGTTTGTCATGGAGTCCTAAAAATGCAAATTATAAACTGCAATAGCAGTCCATTTAGTAGGATTATTGAAACTATATGAGAACTGCAAGAGGTATGGTATTTTTTTCAGGACTAAAATATCAGTATCACAACAAGGAAGAGATCCTTGACTGATGGAATTCTCACTCAAATCAGTTTTACAGAATCAGAGAGTAGGTGAGGTCAGAAGGCCTCTTTGAAGATTGACTAGTCTAATCAAGGAGAATCAAGGAGAGCAGGCTGTCCAGGACCACATCCAGACAATTTTTAATAACTCCAAGGAGAGAGACTCTACAGCTTCTTTGGGCCAGTTTTGTCATTGCTCATAAACCATTACAGTAAAAGGGATTTCCTAATGTTTAAATCGAATTTCCTTTATTTTAGTTTGTCCCTATGGCTTCTCATCATTTAACTGGATACCACTGAGAAGCGTCTGGCTCCAGCTCTCTTAGTCTCTCTTCGTACATCAGATGCTCCAACTACTTCATCCTGTTCATGCCCTTCACTGGACTCCAATATTTCCGTATCTTTGCTGGGGAGACCAGCAATGGACTCAGCACTCCAGATGTGTGTCGCCAGGGCTGAGGAGAGGGGAAGGATCACCTCCCTCGACCTTCTGGCAAAACATCAAAAGACGAAAAAGTAATATTTAAGAAGAATTAGCTAGTGATTTCTAGATCCTTTCACAGAATGGAATCAAAGTGGAAAAAAGTATTAACTCAGTAAACAATATGCTTCTAAATCAACTTTATGGCCTCTTGTGATTTTTTTAAGTCTGAATTTTTCTGCTTTTGCACCTGAGATTCCTCATTAGATATCCTACATTCTCATTATAAGGAAAGAATATAAAGATATAAAATTATACATAATAAGGAATAAATTTGTAGTGTTGATAAAATTATTCTAATAAAGAAGGAAGATAGATACCAATGAAGAGCATTTCCAAGGGAGAATTCATGTAGCTTGAAACCACATTCCCATTTTTCCAGCACAATAGTCTATACAAATCATGGAAACAAATTATTAATATTTACTACTACACTGCCTGTAACAGTCTCAGGCTATGTTAAGCTTGATTAGGACTTGCATACTTAAAACATGGTTTAGATTGAATTAAGTGGTATTTATGTATGGTTTTGGTTCATCTTTTTAGTTACTGTTGACAAAGGTGCGGCAGGATGCTCAGTATTTCTGAAGTATAAGTATTTTTAAGCAAGTTCATAGATTGCCTATAGCAGTGTCTGGAGTCATTTAGAAAAAATCTGAGGGCTGAAAATTTGGGGCACTGACAACATCCACTTCCTCTCAATATTTAATTTGGCACATTTCATTAATGATATCAGACTAATGCATTACCACTGGCACATGGTAACTGGAAGATAATTATCTTGCTTGCCTTGCTCATAAGTCTCTGTCTTTACTACGGGGATTCCATGGTGTTTTCTGCAGCCCTCATAACCTCATAGACCAGATTATAACATCTGCATAGCGATCACCATGACTGTTTTCCATCAGATTTCATCTTTCCTAGACTCCAAGTGTGGATAGTAAGGAAATACAGTGTGCTCACAGGTCTTACCTGGTAGGAAATCACAATGCAAAGGGAAGAAGGCTCCATCTCTTAGACCTGAGAACTGCAAACATAACATGTGCAACACAAGCAATAGCAGACCATTAAATCCTTGTGTTCATTTGTATAAAAATTCTTTTTTGGCTGTGCTGGAATACCCAGGGTTTCACTGGCAGAGATATAACTCCTACCTAAATCTACCATCAGTACTTTTCTATCACAAGCAGATTTCCTGAAAGGAATACAGGGAAAAAGATAAGATGTCTAGGACTGTGAAAACCACAGAGTGTCTCTGCCACACAGCACTGGAGTGCACTCAGACCAGGGCAATGCTTCAGACACTTTGCTAGATCTCCAGCAGTAAATGAAACAGGGCCAAACACATCATGCATCATTTTAAGTGCTGGCACATCCCTGGAATGAGTTTGATCTGTGCCTAGCTGGCAACTCCTTTAGGAAATTCCCAGCCATGGCTTAGTGCCAGAGATCATTGTCAGGAGACAGTCCAGCCAAGACTACAGAGTTCAGCATTAGGAACACCAGCACTGGCCATGCTTTGTGCTCTCATATAGACAGAGAAATTGTAGCAACATCTAGTCTCGTTCCAGAACATCAGATATTTACATAAAAGAAAGTTTATATAAAATAGCCCCTCCCACAAGCCACTGTTGATAAAATAGAAAATGGTGGGAAAGGATTCCAAGATACTTGCTATTAACTTTTTTTTTCCTTAGTCCTCTGTTTCTGTGGTTTTGTGCAGCATTTAGCCCAAGCTGAACTTGGCCTTCATTTGGGGATGTTGGAGGCTCCAGTAAAAATCATGTGCATAGATTAAGCCACACCCTTTATTTTGTCCTCTAATTTAATTGCAATGTACTTCAGGTGGCTAAGAGTTTGCAACTTTGAAGACTCTTTCCTTCTGGGAGCCAAACTGATATAGATATCAGATAGGGGTGACTAAAGGCACTACAGTAGATTATTGTTATTGATTTTTCCTAAGCAACTTTCATGCAAATTGAGACAAAAATTGAGCAACCTGGTCTAGTAGAAGGTGTCCTTGCCCATGGCAGAGGGGTTGGAACTAGATGATCTTTAAGGTCCCTTTGAATCCAAACCATGTTATGATTCTATGAAAAATGAAGCTTTATTGTATGCTACTTTGTGATTAACTGACATCTCCTGGAGTAAAAAAAGAAACACTTACAGTTTTCATCTCTAAAGTCTTGCAGAACATAACAGCTATAGTCTTTGGTAATTCAGTTTTAAGTCATACTGATAGACTTGTCTCTTTCAAGAGAGCTTTTTTTTCACAGGACTGTTTTACAAAGTAGCTGAAATCCTTCCAGGTAATGTCTTTCTTTCTCTCACTTCTCCAGCAACTTTCCTTTTGTTTTGCTTAAAAGTCTTCATGTCATCTGTCCTCAGGAACAACTTCATTACTCAGCAATTGAAACTCCATGTTATTACTAGTCTTTGTAAAAAGAAAAATATAAGTCATTTGCACAAGGAATGTAATGGAATTTTGCTTAAAGATTAGCAGAGAAAATGACATGGAAATTTCAAGCCCAGCCATTTAGCAACTGACTAGCCTGACCAGGCTTGACACCCAGTAGTGATCTGGCTGTAATCTGTGAATATGTTGTCTTGCACAATGCTCCTTCAACTTTTGGTAATCATCGTTTCTGTATTGTGATCAAGAAACTTCAACAGAAGCTGGACACCCTTGTTCTAGGCCCATGTGCAAACATCCAGACTCCTAAACTGCTACGTTGATGTAGAAAAGAAAATAAAATGTTAGACCAGCATAAGTATTCATTCCAAAGGGATGTATTCCAAAGTGTGATCATTTGTCAAGCTGAGGGCTCTCCAGCTTGCCATTTTCTACATCAGTGCTACATCCAGTGTAGAGCCTGCCTTCTGAATGCAATTTGAATATACTTTAAACAGATTTCAATTACATGAGGATGACTCTAGCTCACTGTATTGTCATTTCCATGGCAGTAGTATCTGGAGGATTCATTCACATCCATAGGCACTGTAAAAAACCCGGATCACTTTCTGTTCCACAAGTCTACAGTTAGCAGTAAATAACTGATGTGAATTACTAAGCATTCAAAATCATAGTTACAAGAAGTGGAACTTCCTGTTTGGGGAAAAAAAAAAATAAATCCACCATGTGTTCTAGGCTGTTTCACAAAGAATGGACTAATTTCCAGTCAAGCAAGATGAAAAGCCCTAAAATGTTACATCCGTTTTAAAAAGACAAGTTTCTTCAGTCACATAAAACTCTGGGTGATAAATGTAACTTCTGCTTCAGACTAATATAAAATCGAATCTGCAAAACAATTCTCTGTATAAGGAGAATCTCCTTGTCAGTCTTTTTCCATTAAACCATTTATAATGGAGATCAGATAAGGTGTAGTCTGATGGAGGGCAACACTTTATTCTGTTTTACTGAAAATAACACTGAAGCACTAAAGCATTATCTTCCACATGATGTGCATTTGTTGGAATCATTTGATACAGATTCATTGATTAAAAACACGTGTAAACCTATGTCACACCCAGTATGCTGTTGCATACAACCCAGCAACAAACTTAACATCTGTTTTTGCAACCTGCATTTTCGTCTAGTTTTGTGCATGTGCATCATTAACAAATCTACAATATCAGTTTCCTGATCTGTGTACTTTCAAACACTTCAGAAGAGCTTTTGCTTTGAAATTTACAATTGTAAAAACTATCATTTCCAGAACCCATGGGCAAAAACTCTGTTCCTCTATGGCTTTACAGACTGAACATTTCCCGTTACATTCAAGAAACACTGGGTCCAATAGGGTGTGGTACACAAATAGGCACACTGTTTTGTTAAAATAATTGTCTAGTGTCCATCAAATAAAGCATAAAATGAAAATCATGCCTTGAGACCTAATGGAGACAGTGGCTTTTATAATAATAACTATGTTTACCAAAACAACTCAGAAACTGATTTTCTGGGGCTTTTCCTTTCTTGGTTTTTTTTGTTTTGTTTCGGTGCAGTTTTGGATTTGGTGGGCTTTTGTTGCTGTTGTTGGTTTTGTTTGGGGTTTCTTTTGGCAGTCCTTCCTTTTCCAATCTATTGTAGAGAATGGAAGCACTGATTACTACATAAAAGTATCTGCTAAAAATCTGAGATCTCAAAAATACAAGCAATCTCTAAGTCCTTAAGAACTGTCTTATGCCTTCTTCAATACTTTCCTTCATTTATTTTGTTTGACTTAGGCTTGGAACAGGGCTTCTTTGCAGTGGAGAACAAGTCAATTCATGTAAACCTATGTAGGACCTCCTATTCTTCTGTGCAGTGTACTAGCTTAGGGTAAAATCCACGTGCATTACTTTTTCCTTCTGTAAGTAGAGTTTTCATAGTCATGCAGCCACAGAACAGCAACTCAAATTTCTACACAGGCATCAAGAAAAACTAGAGTTTCACTGCTCAGGGGACCTATATAACTCTCACACTCACTTTTCCTGTTATGCAAATTTAAAAATTTTTGAATGAGATATAAATTTTGAGGTCACAGGGATCAAAGAAAGACAAAATATCATAGGCATCTAGAAGACAAAAAGTTAGCTTTGTCTCCAAAAAGGTCAGTAAGATATCAGGCTCCCCAAGCTGTCCAAGTGGTGGCCATGTAGGTGGTTAAAATCTATTTGTCCTTTTATTGACTAATGGGAATACTTAGGCAATTGCTGAGGAGGCACTGTCAATGTTTTAGCTGCAGATTAGGTGCACTGGTCCAGCCTGGAGCTATTTCCTCCTTATCATTGTTCTCTTAACCTTTGTATTTTCAACATTAATTTTAATGGCATTTCATTGCAGTATTTCATTAATATATTTTCCTCAACTTTTCAGTGTAATCTTCTGAAATAATAATATTTTTGTAATAATATGAAAGGAAAGAGAACCAGGATGTAATGCCAGTGCAAGCCAACAAACAGTATTCCACTGCATCCTCAAAGGATCTGATGTTTCCTTGTTCTAAGGCATGCTTTCAGTGGAATGGGAAGATTGAAAATGGAAAATAAATGGATCAAGGCAGATCACTGCAGGAAAAGGAAATAATTAAAAGTAACTAAAAAGAGGAAGATGTAAGTCACCCTCCTTACAAAGCTGGTGGAGTAAAACAGAAGGGAGAAAGAACCACAAAACGGATTTTTTTTTTTTTTTTTTTTTTTTTTAAATCCAGGCAAATTTTTAAGTCTCTGTGCACAACTATATAAGTGTCTCCAGGACATAATATAGGTCTAAATACTCTTGTTCCCTTTGCTAAATATTCATTATTGAAATGAAAGTTTTTAGAACCCTTTAAAACAAAGATCATCATACTTCTACAACCTTTTCCTCCTCGGCATCTTCACATAGGGAACACTTTAAAATTATTCTCTGGATAGATTATGTCCCTGAAAAGCACCTCTGGACTTCTCTATGCGGTGAAGATGCGATTCTTCAGCAGTCTTTCAGCAGTCTGCATCTTCCAAACATGCCTAGAGCAAAGGAGTGAGAAACAGTATTTGATTGAGCACTACTCAAAGAGAGAAGGCTAAAGGTCGAAGCAGAAAGACAGAATTATTTTCTTGGGGACACACCCATTTTTTTCTTTGAGGAAATCATTCCCATACTAGTATGATTTGCAGTGCCGACCATGCTGCTACAGATACTACTAAGAGAAATCATTATGAAAGGTCTCCAACCCTAATATACCTTATATTTTAACATTAGCTGTGACAGTCATTCTTTGACTAGCTTTATATCCCAGGTGCACTTCTGTTTGTAGCGAGAAAGCTGAAATTCAGCTTGTAAAAAATATAATGCACTATAATAGGTTGGCTTTGAAATTTTCACTTTAGATGTAATTTATAAGGATTAGATGCTATACATCATGGTTCGTATAAACAATATAGAAAAGGCAATTATTAGAACTAATTAAAAATTCACACATCTGGGACTATGGAAAAACACTTCAAAATAACTATTTATCTACCCAAATTGATATCAGACACTGTGAGAATACAAGAAAGACAGATGGATGCTATGTTTCTGGGAACATATACACTGCTAGTGGGTAAAATTATTTTGCTCATATCTCTGTTTATAGCTGAAAAAACCTAGCCCTCAGGTTCCAATAGAGAATGACACAAAATGCTACTTGTGCAAATGTAACATGTTGGTGCAATTGAGGAGACCTCACATATGTTGAATTGACTACAACACGGCATAAGCCACTTGGGGCATTTGGTTAACGCACTTAATTTAGCACAGTAATTGCTGTATGAGAGCAAATAAATTGCCAAGCTATTTCTAATTCTGTGCTTAAGACTAGTTATTTTCCTTTCTTTTACTCTGTCCTATTTACTTTTTTTTTCTTCTTTGGTCTCTTACCTCATCTTTATTTTAAGGAAGCTTTCTGTCACTAGTAAAAAAGTAGGCTCTGTGCTACACTCAGATATAGGAAAGATCTTTTTTCTGACTACGGTTTCTTAGGATCATGAAATTGACTGTATTGTAGTTTGAGTAATCCAGCGGCTTTCCCACCTAATTTGTTTCTGACATAACTTGTTTATTTGATAGAATTAAATCAGCAGATACAATTTCCTACCACATTAGTCAAGCCAAAAGAAATGCTCTGAAATAACAACAATTTGTTTCAATAATTTTTATCCCATGAAAACATTTGTCTAACAGCTGAAAGTACTGAGTAGTTCTGCAAGTGCTTCGTAAAAAGGATGATTATGTCAAGTCACCTGTTTGAGCTCTCTGGCTGCTTTGTATATTATCACTGTGAAAAACTATGAAAGTAAGCCATGATATATTATGTGTTTAATCAAGATGGAAAAATAGAAAGTTCCTACTCTAGAGTTGACAACCAAAGAAAAATAGTACTAATAACTGAATTGAAATAACAGAAAATAGGGAGATAAAAATAATTAACAAAGTAAGCTAATCCTGTGTACACTTAATGGGTTTCATATATCTGTGATGTCTGCACAGGAACTATCTGCTTACTTCTCTTTACCATCAGTATAGAGAGATGCATGTGAACTTTAGGATGAGATAAATCCATGATTCCCGTCTGACTTGACTACTAAGTGTGCTGAGGCTAGCTCAGATGCAGCTTCTATGTGAGAAACACTCACATTGGAGCAGGTGTATCTCGCTCAAGCTGCCAGATTATTCCTATATTTTCTGTAGGTTTCTTGGCAGAGGAAGGTGGTTTCTTTTTACCGAGAAGTTTTGGAGGAGGACAAGGAAATTGTACTGATGATGATTATGGTTTTTTCCTCCATGTACAAAGAAGTCTTTAGGAAAAAAAGCACACAAAAAAATTCAAACAAGGACAATACAAAGATTGACATCAACCGCTAAGGCCAGAAATCAACTTCTCTCCAGCAAATATGAATCGAGCAGGGAGAATCTGGGAAGGGTTTTAAAGATCAGAAAAGTTATTTGAAGGAAAATGGAAACCACTGAATTGATATAATTTCCTTGGCACAGTTAAATCAAGAATCGATGTGCCTTTACAACAGAAGAGAGAGGATAGAAACAAAAGGGCAAAATGGAATCTCTGAAGTAAAGATAACGTTAATTGAGGTTAAAGATGTTGGAATTAATTAGGAATAAAGATGTAAGGAAAAGTGCTTTTAAAAGGTTTTCACAGTGAGGAACAATGAGAGAGAATATAGCTTACACACCTTCCAGATGTTCCAGGAAAGCATCCGCAAGACCTAGCAGTATCAAGAACGGCAGAACACGGAGAGAGGGCCAAGTGAAAAACAACGTTGAATTATATCAGACAAGCAAGATGACATCACAGTGATGAAGAAAAGAAGTACTGTGGACAGATAAGGAGTTAGAACTCAATTTTTACTCAGACTGACCTTTAAAAAGATATAGTGTAATAGTTGAGTATTTTCTGTTTGTAGAACAGGAGAGAAATCTGAAGGAGAGCTCTGTCTGTGAGTCACCTGCAAAGAAACAGTAGTTGATTTTGCACGTGTTATTCAGAAATACAATATAGAAGGAAAGAGGGAGAAAAAAAAAGAGTCTTATTAATAGATAATCAGTGACAAGAAGCTATGAAAGAAAAGACTTGAGGAATTATCAGAAATGGAAGAGGGAAAACCAACATGCTGACACCTCAAAAGCCAGCGGACAATGGGATTTTAAGAAGAGCATACTTGATTATATCAATGATATCTGATGAAAATTGATAGCACAGGGTACTGAGTATGAGATTTGGCTAACAAGAGGTTGTTTGGAATTTTACGAGAGTAATTCCATCTGAATGTGATGGGTGCATTCTGGGCTTGGGGAACAAAAATGGAGTGACAAGACACACCATACACTGGAGTGAAATACAAAGTGGTGCAGTAACTGGAAAAGGAAATGGGGACACAAGTGATTTTTTTTAATTATGAGATATTAGCACAAGGCTCACAAGAAGAATAAGAGAAGAACCATCCCGACCTTTGTTTCTTCTAGAGAAGAGAGAAATTTCTGTCCCTCTATTCCTCTCTGGTCACTTGCTACTGAATTTCTTTAGTAATAATTCCCATTTTGTTAGCCATGCTACTTTATTACACTAATAGCAAAGGGACATTGCAGTACTTCGCTGTCAATTTTCAGCCCCTTCCTCCCAGAGGAAGTGCAGGGCAGAAAGGTGTTTTTGCACACAGATTGCCAGCTAGTGCTCACTGATAGTTAAATATGTCCCTCTTTAGGTGGTTATATGAAGATAACCTGTCCCTGTCCTTTGAGCCAGCAGTGTCTATCCCGGTCAGCAAGCTTCTGGCTCTCTAGCCACAGATGGTCTCTCTGGTAGCATAGCTACTGAGTCTGATTTTTATTGATCAGCAGCAAACAAACCTCGCTGTGCACACAAGCTCAACAGCTGCTATTTCTTGAGCAGTTCATAATTCATGCTTTCTAACTTACTTTACCTATAGCACACTAACAGATCTGCACTTAGCTTTTGTTGAAAGCAGAAGAGAGGGCAACAATACTGATGGCACTGGAAACGATGAGAGGCAGACTTACATTACGTGAGTGGAAAGGTGGCAGAGTCATGCTGAGGTAAGACTAGGAGAGGGTCAAAGCCAATGAATGTTGAAATAGCCCCTTGCACATGATCAGAGCCAAAAAGGGAGCAGCACTTGAAGACTGAGTTATGTGAACGGCCCTTTGACAAGCGGGATAGTTGTACCAAAGCTGGGGGTTGAATAAAGAGCTGAAACAAGCAACAAATATTTAAGGCCTTAGGTGGGTCATGAGTATGAACGTTAATGCAGAGAAAAAGATTATGAAGTGTTGCAGTTGAAGCACAGGCGACACAGAAAAAATTGGAGA
Organism: Oreocharis arfaki; assembly: GCA_013398015.1. Lineage (NCBI taxonomy): Eukaryota > Metazoa > Chordata > Aves > Passeriformes > Paramythiidae > Oreocharis > Oreocharis arfaki. The sequence goes on along the minus strand of VZRR01007262.1, from coordinate 57,992 downwards.
TCCGAGTCAGAGCTCCGGTTGAGGGAAATGATAAACCCCCTTTTATTTAATTACAGGCAGGCCTTATATAATCCCTGCATTGGTCTATGGCAGGGATCATTGGTCCCTGGTCCAACCACCTCTCCAAGGGATTGGCCAGACCCCACACCACCTGTTTGACTCCTAATAGGACACACCTGCAAGGGGTTTAGAAAACCATCTTGCTTGGTGTGTTGAAACCAAGGACTTAACAGAATACTTGCAAAATGGTGGATGTTTCTCTGCCAGCAGCTTTTCAGCATCCACAATGAAGGAAGGAAGAACAAAATTCAGTTGGTATGTAAATGGGTGGAACGAGGTAGAGAGCAAAAGGCATCAGCATGTTACAGGAGTGGAAACTAGAGTCAAACACAGAGAAGAGTATAAGAGAGGGAACTTGGTGATATAAACCATTAATAATGTATATCCTTCAGCACTGTGTTTGAACTCTGGGGTTTGTATCCTATCATATTAAAACATAGTATTTTGTACGATGGTACTTTATGCTATTTGCATGATCTCTGTTCCCCTTCCAGCAAGAAATAACATAACTTATTTTTTTCTGCTCTTCCACCATACACCAACATGACTGCAAGTCTACTCCCTCTTTTTTGTAAGGCTCTTTGTGGGTCAAGCTTCTCTTTTTCTTTTTTCTTTTTTCTTTTTTTTAATTTTAAATTAGGACTGTAGGTTTGTTACATTTTCTGTCCCTGTATTTATTTCTGTGTTACCTCTCTGACATCATTCTCCGCCCAGTGTTAACCTTCAGTACTCTTAAGAGTGTTTGTTCTATCAAATTAAGTCTGAATCTGTCCTAATTCAAGAGTGGTTGAAAATTATTATCATTCTGATGGCTGCTCAGTGTCCTTTTTGAAATGAACTGTGATCATGGTCCAACTCCTGGTGGATGGTCTACATCTCCCAAGCACTGTTACACCTGGCACTAATTGGCACCCTCGTTTTCAGTCTTAGTAGGCAGGTTAAGCACCAGATTGTGCAATGAATTATTTTCTCACTCCTGGGTGTAATCTACCTGTGTCCAAGTTGAAGCAGAATACAGAAGCAGCAAAGGAAAGCCCAAGTAATTACTGCTTTCGCTGTGCCATCTTTGTGACTTAGGTCGACAGGGCTTTTCACATTTTGCAGTCTTGGAGTCAAATGTGAAACAAAGTCAGTAATGAGATGGCCTTGAATAACTATTTCTAGCCCATTTTTATAATTCTGCATTGAATGATAGCAATCTGAATGCTAACACAATAACAGGTTGGCAGAAACATTTTATTACCTTAATTGTGGATGAGAAATAATTCTCCAAAAAAGAAAGAGGGAACTTGTCATCCCACGCTTCAGTGGGATTCTCAGACATATTCTGTTTAGAAGCCGAGTGCTATGAATGTCAGATGGTGGGTCCCCCAGGCTCCCTGGCAACCTGCATGCGACTAAGAAAGAGGCAACAGCTTGCTTCAAGTATCCTTCCTAGAGATGACATAGTTAGATAAACCCAACAGGGAGTATAGCACGTGGAGGGAGCAGTCTGGTAAGAGGAAACCATTCCCTGTGGGACTGGCTCCATATTGCCACATGAAATGTTCAAAACACTGCTAGCCAGGAAAGTTGAATTTATTGCTTAATGAGAAGAGGACCCGGAAAAGATCATTGACAACTGCAGTGTAAACACAGCCACTTAATAGGGTGTTACTGAATGCCAAGAGGAAATTAAAAAAATCTGTCCTACAAGCAGCACTTTCTACCATATAGAATATGACTGGAATAAATACAGAACACAGAAAGCAGCTGCAGAGAACAGATGAGATATTGGATATGGCGGAAAGAAGAGAAGAACTTATATCCAGAGGGCATTTTTTAGACTGCCTTGAGTATAAGAGTTGTGTAAAAGAAAAGATGAAGGAAGACAAGTTAGCATAACAGCAGCAGAGTGACAGCAGTAACGCAAAATGACACTGTGACATTATTAAGAAGCTCAGCAACACACTCAACCTCCATCACAATGTCATCAGGACAGATGGCAACAATTGGCAAAGACAAGGCACAGCATGTCTGGAAAGCAATAAGAGCCTATAGAAGAAAAAAATAATATGAGCAGCTATGGAAAACACAAGAGAATACTACAGATTTTTCTAGAGGTAAAACAACAATTTACCATCCACCCTATGCATATTTGTCACAACTGCCTAATACATATGACATAATTTCCCAATTTGTCAAAGATCTGCAAAAAACCAGGATTTTCACAGAACTCATTACTATTGTTTATTATTCTTTTTAGCACCTGTGAGACCTATTGAGAAGGAGTGCATCATGCTAGGTACTTATCTAAATATGAATTAAAAAATAATCTCTGCAAAATGAGCTTACAATCAAAACACAGCATGAAACAAAACATTTGGGTGCAGATGCAAAGAGGTGCAATGAAAAAGGCTGGTCTTCTAGGAATGTCAGCAAAGGTCAGAGAGAAATGACAAAAAGAGAAAAGAAAACCTATGGAGAGTGTGGCAGTATGGGATCATAAAGATCTCACTTTTAAAATTAATTGGCAAAAAGACAGGGCAGCAGCAGCATACATGAAGGACACGAATGTAAGAAATAATAAACCTCAGATAGGAAGTAGAAACTCTAGGAAAAAAATGACAAATGTACAATTATACCTGTGGTGTCTAATAGTGCAATATCTGAGACTGGGAAAGCATTAAATAAACAAATTTTGAGAGAAACATGCCAGTTCAGCCAGAGTGGTGTATGCCAAGCAAGAGACATCAATGTTTTTGCATCCTGGTCATCTGTTTTGAAGTTCGCTCAGTATCACTGGGCAGTATCACGAAAAATTGAGCCTCCATATGTTGAGCTCCCACTGGAGGAGCAAGTTAAACTCCTCTGGTTCATTGAGCTCCTTGAAAAAGGGGTCAAAAAAATCTTCACACAGTAGTGCTGTGGGTGAAATAGGGTTTAAAAAAAAAATATTTTACTAGCCAATAGTTAGAATTGCATGGGCTTTGGCAAGACAGCTTTTGTCTGAGAAGTGCTATCCACATTTTTTTCTTAGTAGAATTTCATAATATGTATTTCTTCCTCTCTATTTTTGCACAAAGACACATTTTGAGCATGAGTTGAGGGAAATTTACAGAAAGGTAGAGAGCGGCAATACATACAAAAGGAATATGAGAAGCAGTGTGTGGCACCAGGCCCTGCTGTTCAATTCCATGTGTGTTGGGTATTTGTTTGACCCTTCACAGCTGTTGTGTACTTCCTGATCCTCTGGATAATACGAGCCCCTTGCCTGATCAGCTTCCAGATGCTATACTGTTCCCAGTTCCTCCTGATCATAAGTCTCAACACCAACTCAGTTCCAGCTGCCATAACTCTCATCCTTCCTCACCGAGCAGCTCCCTACCCAACAGTTCCCCCAGATGTCATAACCTGCCTGACCCTCCCCAGCTGTTGCAATCCTCCTGATCCCACACTGTAAAACCTCTTTGATTTGTCCCCTTCCCAGCTGCTCTGCCCATTACCACTGAAGGCCGTGGTCCAGATCCTATCTCCTTGAAGTGTCCTACAAGTGCAAAAATTTGCTATTATAGCTCAGTGATTCTTTACAGGATATAACTTTTCAGCCAGATTTCAGAAAAAAATTCCTGCTGCAGTAGGTTTACAGTGGTAAAAACCTGACTTCATGTAGATTTATCAGCATCTGGAATATTATATAATTACACGCTATAATGCATACTATTTAGAAAAACACAATATCAGTATTATATTAATTTTATATTATATAGCCAATATGAAATGTTATTAGAAGATTTTATAGATTACACACATAAATAAATGAAATTTAATAATGAGCATAGCATAGTGCAATCAATATCCTTAGAATTTACTTTTATGTATGGCAACTGAAAGGAAACTCTGCACAGAAAACCAAAGCTCCCTTTACTTTACTTGAGAGCTGACCACCAAACATAGGCCTCAGACATCTTCATCCCATTCTAGCACCATATTCAAAACCTTCTTAACTTGTTTCAACTTCACATAGTAAAACAGATGGAAAGGAACACCGGCATAAAGAGAATTCAGAGGTCCTCAGAACTTAATACTGGGATACAGAATTTTTTTTGTATACAGATTGTTACAAGTCAATAAAAAGATAACGGATTTTTTAAATAAAACTATCAAATATATTAGGGAAATAAGCTCATTGTTTCCATGATTTTGGCATCTCTCGAATATACATTGAAAGAATCACGAGTCACAGTTTGATACTATTTCACTTGAATAGTTTTCTCCAGAACTACTAAAGATTTCTCTATATATCAATTGCTATGGTCTTCTTCTAAAAGATTCAATTATTTATTTAGAAGGAGAGGGGGAAATGCAAAACAAGACAAAATCTGTAACTCAGATCACCACTTCTCTAACTCAAATAACCTATATTGAGTATTTGGAGAAAGAATCTCTGCTTCCATATCTGTCCAAGTCAGCCATACTCAATGTAAGTAGCAGCCAACATAATGTCTTCAGTTTTGCAGTACTGGGGCTATTCCAGCTCTACCCACAATTTCCCTGTTGTCCCATATACACTGTTAAAGGTGCTTCGATAGTTCTATTAGCTGTCCTACCGTGTTTCCTCTTATTCCACATCCATCTTATGATCCTTAACCATATGTTGGTTAAGTAAACACTAGTACCAGCTATAGTATTCCCAGCTGGGGATGTGATGATTCACTGCAATATATGAGCCACAAGAGTAGCTACAGATATTGGTAACACCAGTCTAGATAAAGGAATAATGAATCAGTCCATAGTCTGATTCAAGCATGCCTATGCCATCCTCTAGATTTTATAGAGATCATAGATTTGGCTAAACGGAGTCAACTGAGAAACTGATGCCTGAAATAATCATCACTTTAAGTAGTTCTAGACAAGGGGAACTTATAGATCTGAAAAACTGATTTTCTATGATACAGGGGAAATACAGCAATGTAACCTTTCAACGTTTTGAAGAGGTTCTTGCTCTCTTTTTTTGATTTTTAAAAGCATAGATTTGCTAATGCACAGCAGTCCCTATAAGTGGTAAAAGACCATTTATGTCTTCTTTTAAATAAGACAACGTAATCCAAACCCCATGCCTTTGTGCCCCTCTGTACATCCTGGGAATAAATAAGAATAAGCTTATCTCAGAATCACTAGGAATAATCATATGTCCTAATTTCACATGTTTGCAGAACTGGGCTGTTATTCTCAAGACAGACTTTTCTGAAATGCTTCCATTTCTGTACAGTCATCAGTATGACAAAGGCAAAAAAGCAGGAAACAGGAAAACAGAAATGACAGCAAAATATTTTAAGTCAGACAAAGTTAGGTTTTTTTCAAAAGTGACAAATTAATTTCTTGTCCTATAATTCTGAATTTGTAGCAAAGTACAAAATAACTTTAGCAAGGTTATTTGTGCTTACATTTTTATTCACTAACAAGCTATTCTAAGAGAAATTATATTAATGATATAACAGAGTGAACAAGCTAATAAAGACAGCAATGCCTCAGTGTCAATTTAGAGAGGCAACTATAGGGAAAAGTGAAAAATAGGTAAAATTTCTTTTTCAGGGAAAGAGATTTTCAGATATTTTCCTCTATGCCAAATTCAAATGGAATGCTTTCTACCTTATTCCCTAATAAGGACAAGGGTTAGTCATTAAATTGTTTCTTTTAGTTAGCAGCCAGAGTAGCTTTTTAACATCTTCATTGTATAAGAACACAATTTCCAGTAGAAGTTCTCAGAAGAACATGTCTGACAAGGACAACAAAGAGCAGGCAAAAGGTGAGGGTGGAGATGCAAAGATGCTACAGGTGCTCCTCACAGCTGGTAGGTTAAATGCCTGCCTCAGTTTTGACAGTTTCTATGAGCAGCAGTCCTGTGGATGGCATTTTTAAACGTGTGGGAATCTGAGGACAAGCGCAGTTCTCAAATTTGGAACAAATTCAGAAAAATTAATATTTGCACAGGAGTCAAAAAATCCATCCATTTACCTTTGTGTGCGTAAGACAAAAAAACAGAGATCTCTAGTAATTCATATCTCTATGCCTCAATTTCCCATTCATAAAAGAAACAATTGGGTAATTTTCTTCCTATCACAGCATGTATGATTCCTGATGCACAAATATTTGTTGTCACTTCTCTTAATGCATTTGTTCTGCATAAAATTAAAAATGATTGTTCATTTCATTAACAGAATGTGTTTTGTAGCATCAGGTACTCCATCAATTTTAATCTCAGTTTCTACATTTGAGTTACTGCTGAATACTTCCTTTCTAGGTAAGTGCAACACCTTTTATTTCTATCTATTTCTATCCCATATGTGTAGACAAGTTACAGTGAGTCCCTTGGGATCAGGAGAGACCAGAAAGACAGGCTGATTTGTTAGGCCCCAAAGCCTGGCCTCAGGCACAAGTATGTACAGTCTGAGAGCTTCGTTCTCATCCTCAGCACATACGTAATCTTTGTTTTTGTTAATGGAAGTGATGCACTTACACTGAAAGGCCAGATATTTTGTTGTTGCTCAATTAAGAATATCAGAAATAGAGAGCAAAATTATCCAACCAGACAAGAAAATCTCTCCCCAGGTTGTGTTTTGCAGAGGAGCAACCTGGGATCCAGCTTTTGAAACGAGAACTGTGATGCATTCTTAATCTGAAATATGCTTGCTATATACTATTGATGAAAGCTTCTCCCAAAACCTGGAGCAGTGTCAATGGACCATTCAAAGAGAACCACACCAGCCAGGTCCTGGCACAGTAGTTGTAGTTGACATTGACACGGTAAAGTTGTTCACGAATGAGAGCAGGAAGTACAGATATTACATCTCAAGAGGAGTTGCTCTGAGCTGGATTCTGCTCCATTATGCTTAAGGATATATTCTCCAATTCTGTTCATCCAGGTGAGGCTACCTTAAGTTTGCCACCCAAGTGGGGCAGTAAAACAAATTACTACAGGCTACCCAAAGTTACACTCAAAATGTGGTACACAACCCTTTAACACACACTGTGTTCCTTTTAAATCAGATCCCTGATGTCTTGTGGTACAAACACTCATATTCCACTTCTGTAAACTTTAGTCAGAGGCCTATGTTTATGTTTGAAAAATATCCACAACAGAGATATCAGAAGTGCTACTAGCTCAGTTCAAATCATCCTTAATAGTGTGTTCTGCTTCGCACTCTCCTCTCCTATTTTAAGGCAGCCCAGTTCCATGCTTCATTGTTCAGTCACGCAGTCTGAAATGAGGAAGATGGGCAGACCAGCAGTGCTAACCAGTCACTCCCCTGTGTACATGCTGTGAGTAAAACAAGACTGTCCTGGGCTGGAGAATGCTACTCCACAGCATAACTTAGTCTGTAACAGTTCATCCTGGACTAAACTGGCTGTTTCCAACTCACAAGCCTGCCAGATGGCTGTAGCTGCCTGGGCACCCTTATGATAAGATGACTGGGACAGCAGCCGGCTCTGCTGGTGAGTCACTCAAGATGGGACAAATGGGAGCTGATCAGGATGGCAGCTCCACTGAAGTGAGGACTGCGGACTTGGATCAACAGCTCTCAGCCAGCTGCCATAGCACAAGCATCTACTGCTAGTGAAGGAAGGGATGGAGGGGGAAGAAAGCCTGTGGTTTGACTGAAAGGTGAGATTTTCTAAAGATTTGGAAATAGAATTTCCATGGGAAATAGGATTCAGTAGTTTTATAAGTCCTTGGTGATAAAAATAATAATTTTTAAAAACTGACTCATTATTTCACTGACAGGATTTAAACAATTTAAAATCACATGTAGAGACAATGAGGCAGACAGAAGTGCTATATTTGTATACAAATGACCCTAAACTTGGTGGCTCCATGAGAGTTTCATCAATTTAAAAGAGTAATGTAGAAGAAAAGTCCAGCATTTTCTGGCAACTAGTCCACAGAGATAAATTATATAACTTATTTCTTTGCCCCCGTCAGGATTCAGGAAGAAATATGTTTACTGAGGGACAGGGCAGTTGTATATGGGTCTGGAAATATTATTCATATTGTTGTTAGTAATGTTGGTGTTACTGCTGTTGTCATTATTATTATTCTTCAGATTTTTCCTTTAAAGTGAACACCCCCCCATCACATTTGGATGATTAGGCTACATTTGGCCAACACTCCACCGGCTAGAAAAGCCTTCCTCCTTTGTATATTCAGAACAAGTTTCATGAGAAGTATCTCAGAAACATCTGCCTTCATTATAATTATATTTCTATTTCAGCTGCACCAAGCTATTTACAGATGAGCCTGTTCATAAAGAGCTTTATAATTAAGCAAACAGAAATATCTTTTTATAGGATGCAGATCTAGGGGTGATAATCACACACAAAATACACAGCAACAGTTGCAAATAGAGTGTTTAATGCTAGTTATATAGTTAGTGATGTGCTCAATAAAGCCTGACATGTCTTTGTTCCTAAATGTAAGAAAATATGGTCTTTGCTACACAACTGTGTAAACTGCCTTTTTCACATACAAAAGGCCATACATTTCAGGGGGTATGGCTTGAAATCCCTCATCAAAACAAGCCCTCATGTCTCCAATGCAATATGGTTATCAAGCTCTTGGTGGAAAAGGAGCTGACAGCATACATATGAATTTCAGATATGTGACATCTTCCTTATGCATGAACTGTGACCTGATATTTCTGCTGATGGACACCAAAAGACAGAGAAGTGAAATGAGAAAGTATTGCAGAAGGAAAAAAGACAATTGATTATTTACTGAAATTACTGTCTAAGGTCTTTTCACAGTGTATGTGCTCCAGAAATCCAACTTTATCTCTTCTGAAGAACATATTTGTCACTTACTTCTCTCAAGATTGCAAACTTGCTCTTTTGCAGCATTTTCTTGGAATTTTTATAACCATTTGTAGAGCAACAAGTGGGTTTGTAAACTGAACTGCTGTGATACACCATATGAATCCCAAGTGTGAGCAACACGCCAAAGAAAACCACACAAAGATTAAATTAAACTATACATGACACCTCATTTTTCAAAAAAGGGTTTTGTTTGTAGGAATTTCTATAGTGGGGTTTTTTTCCATCCTCACATTTAAATCAGCCAAAATAGATGTCTGAAAGAAGACAGCAGAAAGCAGGCCCCTGCTTTACATCCTAAAAAATAACTATGAATAGAAGTGATGAGTACAATAACATACTTGCTAAGATCTTTGCTAAATCTTGTGGAACCATTTTAATATATATATATTCCAGGTAAACTAAATAGTCTAATTTGGTTTAGAAATGGCTTTATTTTTAAACCCCTGAACATATTATAAATATTCTAGTGAGATATTCCTAGAAAGATTTGAAAGAGAAATGTGTGGAAAATTTCAGTATTTATCAATGTCCTTTAATATGAGTTCTTACAAGGGTTATTCATGATTTCTACTTCAAGTTGGTTTTTCACATTCAACATGGTAGTTTATCTCTCTGGAGCACCTCTCCTTTGTCTGTTGACGGCACAGAGCAAAGAGTGGGCAGTGTAAATACTCTCTTACATTCAACTGCACCACTTCTAAACTGGTTTCTTCATTGCTACACCATGGTTTTCAGAAAGCATTAAGTAGTTCTTATAATCATGTTAGACAAACAATCTGAATCGTAATGATGGAATTATGAAAGTGCTCTGATGCCTGATTTGTACTTCTGTTTAACTTGAAAGGGTCTCCCAGTAAACATCCAAAAATTACTTCATTAAATTCCTTGAAACCAAAATCTAAACAGCAGTTAAGCACTGGGTAAGTTGTGACATTCCCTTCTTTCTCCCATCAGCATGTTATTCTCATTTCTCCAGGCTTTTCAATCAAGCTCCTAGAGAAAGACATCTTACTGTTCTCTCCATGCAGTGAAGCATAATGGAGTCAAGAGCTGTCACTCTTAGGTGACACAACAGTACAAACAACAAACAGTACAGTATTTCTTCATCTACAGAACTACACAGAGCAAGAGACTCAAATAGAAAAAAATTATTATGTAAATAAGAATACTGTTTTCTCTATCATGTTTTCATGCACTAAAAGCAAGCTTGCTTTTTCATCATCAAAGTGTTTCTGGTTTAAATTACAGAGGGGGGAAAGAAATATGTCTAAGCAAGGTTACAAGATGTTTCTTGCCTACAATGTGGACAGCAAAATCTCAGAGAAAATAGTGTCCCAAGGGATTGCTGCTATTAAAAAGATGATAGAAACCATACCTCAGATAAAATCAGGCAAGAACCAGGCAATCTTCTGATGACCAACATGATCAATCCCTGAAGCTTGGCTCAATCTGTGACTGTTAAGATGTGGGAATGCGTGAAATTTGGCAGCCCTGAAATTTCAAGTCACACACAGAAAACTGAAAGCATCATTGCTGTCTGTTTCAGGTTTGTTCCAGTTGTAGGTTCCTAGCACCATTGTCCCTGTCAAACAGATACCAAATGAACTGATATCTCTAAAATTACAGCTACGTTGCATTAACTTTTTAGTCTGCAGCTTGTGAGGCTAAGAACACAGTCCTAGATTTTGGCTGAAATTCCCAACTGGATAAAGTGTGGAAAGCGAAATGTTAAAGAAGAAATTAAAATTGATCTTATTGATGGTTTCCATCATCTCTCTCCCTCCTCCAATATGAAGTTGGAAGCAATGCAAATGCAAAACATCTGATTCTTGAAGTCTTTGCTCCCAGAGGTGCTGGTTCTGGGTTAAGCACTCACTTTCTGGCTCATTCCCAGCTTGCTATCAACTCACATTACTACACTGTTCCAGACCAAAATCCAACTCCACATAAGAATGTTAAATGCTAGAAATGGGAGAATTATAATGAAGCAGCTTTCTATCAATTCCTTTTGATTGTGTCTGACAGCTGAATTTAAATAACTGCTGGCAAGCATCAATTACTGGTGGACTACTGGATAGCCTTTCTAGCTGAACACACAGCTAACTGTGCGTACATCAAGTAGGCTAAAGATTTCGTGATAACCTCAAAGCTGAAAATGAAGACTTCTCACTACTAAGCCTGAAATACCGGTAGAGTCTGTGGGAGATGCAAGTGTCAGTACTGTAGGTGCTATCTCAGGGCCAGCAACATGGCAGGAGGTTTTTGGTGTTGCCATGTTCTCACGTGTCAAATCATCTGCTCCATGTTGTCCTTATGATGTGGTCAGAACCTTATTATAGAACTCTTTGATGCAATTCAGTGCAGGTTGGATGAAAGAATAACTTGTAGTAGACAAATATAAAGCTTCTTTAGTAGGGTTGTGATGTGTTCTGTGTGGGTTATGCTTCATCAGCATATTCATAGCATGCGCCTCTGACAGATCCGAGTTTGAGTCTCAAGGTGTGAAAGTGTCAAGCTATCATCAAGTCCCATTCTCCCATGCATCAAGTTTCTCATGTTTATCAGGAGAGGAGAGCCATAAAGCTCTCCAGAATGGGTATCTTCTACTGTGAATGTAAAAAAAAAGAAAAAGGATGAGAATTGTAGCTGCCTTTATCAGTCTTCTCAGCCAAACAAGAGGTTTTCACTTAGTTCCTCTCGCAAGAGCCTGGCAATGGAACTCCCAAGTTCTTGTCAGTATCAAAAGGAAAGGGATCTAGTCTTCCCATGTCTTTTAAAATGATAGAAAATCCTTGTGACAGAAAAAAAGGCATGGAAGGAATTAGCTCTTACAATGCATGTTGTTAACAGTCCGTCATCCACATTATTAATGTGATGAGTGTGGTCTCCAATATCTGAACTGTGGTAATAACGGCAGTATTGCAAAAATAATAATTTTTATAATATCTAATTCATGGAATCTCATTAAGATAGTTTTTCGACTTACCTCACCAGAAGAAAATGAGCTAATTAAGGCTTCAGCTGAAGACTTGGAGAAGGTGAATAAGGAGAGTCAGAATCTGAGAATGAAAGATAGCCAAGTCAAAATAACTCTTAAAATCAAATTTGTCTTATGAGTTGTCAAAATTATGTTGCTAAGAAAAAAAAAGGTGAGTTATCAAAATGCATTGTTCTCTATCTAAGGAAATTTAATTTTAAAAGCAAGAGAGAAGAAGGAAGAAAAGGGCAGACAGACTGTCATCTTGAAAGGGAAGGATGAACTCAAAAGGGAAGGCCATCAGTCTTCTGTACTACCTTTAAACCTAGATCCTGAAAAAGGCTGGCATTCAGATCACAAGGTAGCAGTGGTCTGTTGAGACATAGCTTAAGATGAGGGGGATTAAACAAATAAGGACGTGTCTTATTATGCATGTATTCTACAACAGAAACTGATGTTTTATTTACTTTTTTTAAATGTCTCTAGAACTTTTTCTCTGAAGAGCTTAACCCATTTCCACGCCAATTGTGCTTGGTTTAAAAGGCAAGTCCACATAAAAGTGAAAAATAGGACACACAATAATAAATGATCACTGCAGGCAATAAATATTCAGTTAAGCTGAGATGGCCATAGAGTAGGTTAGTACAGTGTGAGGCAAGGGAGTAATGCTTTGTCTAAAATGTCACTTTCTGTCTGACATGTGGAGGACCAGGTTTTTGGGAGTGACAGATCAAACTGCAGGAAGGCAGTACATCTTTTCCTATACAACCCTGCTCCTTCGCTCCACCACCCCAGCTCCCTGTTCTGGCACTACCATGACATTACAACAGTCAGTCCCCCACAACTCTTGCCCTGTACCATGGTCAGAAACTGGGACAGACAGTTCCTTTTCCCCATGGCCAGACAGACTCAGCCCTTGGTGAACCCCATACATGAGCAACTCGTGAGTTAGGGACAGAGAGAACCCAAATAAATTCATCAGGACAGAAGAAGCTGTAAGCTTAGAGAACGAGAACGAAGTTGTGGCAAGCTGGTCAGAAGAGCTTTCCTGGACAGCATTAGCCAAAATCCTTTGTGAAAGAAATTATTAATAACAGATGCATCTGTGCTGCAGAAAATAAAATCCTATTTTATCTATATATATTTGTTTTAAAAGAGCAGAAGGCTATTCAAAGCAGAATCAATAGTAGTACTACTGGAACTCATTTGGAACGGACAACGTTTGGCCTATTGTGTTAAATTCCTGAGGGTTTGCCTATTTTTGTATCAGATTACAGCTTTATTAGGTACAACTGTTTTTACATTGCATTTTTGTGATAAATGATGCTAAAAGGATTTTGGCATTTCAAATGTTGTACACAAACCTAATGGGCAAAATCTTCTGTAAACTTCTTCTAAGCTCTTGGCAAACTTTCCTCGGGAGCAAATATTAACTCCAGATAGTGTTTATTAGCTTTTATAAAATAATCACTGTAATAGTAGCATGTAATTGCTGGAGGTAAGGGAACATCCAGGCCAAGAATTAATCAAGTTTGAGCTCCTTAGCAGAAAAGGGTCGGGAACAATTTATTTCTTGCTCAGTTTGTATTTAAAATAATGTAATTTTCCTCTGATTTTTGTTTCATATACCAAGAGCAATTTCATACACAACATTCCCTGAATAAACTGTGTTCTTAACTAGAGATAGGTCTAAACAGCAGAGTTCAGGACCCACTTCATACCCTGACAAAGTATAGAGGCATTTGCACTTTCGGTTTTAATTTGCACATGATATGGGGTCGAAGAAACAAAACATTCAGATCTGATTCCAGCTCCATCACCTTTTTTACCTCTGCCCAAATTTTGCATGTTTCTGTCAGTGGATTTTTGTTCGAGGATGTCCTGACAGCATCAAGCTAATGAGAACCAAATATTGTTCTTCAAAGTCATCCAAGTGATTCTGCCGGACTCCTTAAGCTTTTACTTGTGATGTTATAGGGTACAGTTGATTAAAAAAAAAAAAGTCATAGCAGAAGGAATACTACCACGACTTCTTGTATATGGTGTCTTTCACGTAAGCAGCATAAAAGTCTCTTGCAATTGCACTCTAGAAGGTAAGTGATGCCTTCCTACTGAACCAGTGTCTGCCATTAACTCCTCAGCCAGAAACAGTGCAGAAACAATCTTTTGATAAGAGACATGAAGAATGGTTAAAAACATGAATATAGACATATCTAAGATGATACTAAGTGAAAAAAAAAAGCCTGGAATTGTCCCCCCATCCCCCCAGAAAAAAGGACTTCTGAGTTTAGTCTAGTGTAAAGACCACTATATAGCCTCACAATTTGGGATACTATGGTAGATTCAACATTTAGGGTCAATGCTGCTTCAGACGCCTCTAGTTCCCAATCTATGTGCAGTGGAGCAGTTAGTCTGCTTTTCTTTGAAGTTAAAGCCATAGCATAAGTTGCACATCATGAGATGTGATCTCCCAGGCATATCAAGCTGCATTAAGACATCCAAGTTCAGCTTCAACACAGGAGACAAGTTCTTCTTGTTAGCTCAGCTGACATCTCTGCAAAATCAAATATGCCTGAGACCTTTGAGCTCTGAGGATGACAAACTTGGAATGGTCTGTGTCCGTATTTGGCTCTCTTACCCTCCAAAGCAAGGTGGTTGCATCTAAAATGCTTTCTGGGTAAGTCAACTCCGCATTCCTATCTGGAAATTATCTGGGAGAATGCCAGTTTGCTCAGGCAAAATCCATGCCTGTGATCAGCCTAACAATTTGACAGCATGGATAACTGAGTTCTGGTAACTGGGTTTGTGTGCTGAAACTGGTAATTCACTAGGAAACAGAGGCTTCATGTGTAATTATTCATAGGGGATTTTTTGGTCAATTTGTTCTGGGAAACAAAGACATCCTTAGTCATAGGCCAGACCTGGAATCTGCCATTTTTTTGTTTGAAAAAACAGTGAGAGATTTGCCATGGAATTTTTAAGGCAAGGGTCTTACCAACAGCATGAAGTGCTCTGCCTGCATAAGCAGGAATCAAAAGCAGGATGCCCACAGTGTGGAAATCCATCCATTCTCTAGTGCTAAATTTCGTATTTCTGTTTGAAAAAACTCACAGAAACTAGTCCATTCACCTTTTATAATCTGTTGAACATCAGCCATCAATCATATTTAATGTATATAAACACCTCTGCACAAAATCACAGGGGATTCTAATTCAAATAAAATTATTAACTATAAGCTTTGAAACTCCTTTTTTATAATCAAAAGATTTGCCTTTAGATTTGTCCTGATCAAATCAAAGTTATTTCAATGTTATTTTTTTCCTAACCCTAGCTTTCTAGCATATACTGTGAAATCACAATACTGTACAGAGAAACATGTAAATGGATAATGACTTGCAGTTGTTATGCATTACATCATGGAAAGCAGCATTTCCCACTTCTCAGTTCTGGAGCTTCACTTAGAAAACTTGCTATTTTAGTGCCTCACGGGGCTCCCCAGCTCCACAGGTGTCAGAGCCTTCTATTTATCTAAATCACTTTTGCTATCAGCTGTGGAAAAGGTAGTATTAAATCTAAATATGCAAGCCTTTCCAGACATGGACCTCATCCAACTCCATGCAGACCCACACAGGTGTCTCTGAACGCTGATCTCCAGGGCTCCAAGGGAATAAAGATCAGAAAAGCCTATGCTGACCTTCTCCAAAACCGGCACAGGCTAAAGGTTAGTTGATTTGCATGGGTTGTATATCTTATGATTGCCCTGCAAGATACAGCTGACTGGATAAAATACAGTGATAAGTTTTATGAACTTTTATATTGGATGGTCTTTTTGGATAACTAAATGTGGGCACGTAACTGCTGTCCAAAAATGTAATCACTTACGTACCACAACATACCACTTGCACAGGAAGAGGAAGAGAATGGAGTACTTCACAGGAATACTGATAAGTAACATTTACAAAAGTCCAGAGTAACACAATTGTTTTCAGCGTTCCTCAGAAAAATCTTTAACAGGCCTGGAAGAAACAAAAGTTTTCTTACTCCTCTTCACAAATTGGCTAACCACATAGCAGCCTACGAATTTTCCTTCAGGTAAGAATCTCTGCAAGAGAAATAAAAATGTCAGAGAGAAAAGGACCCTCCCTTCTCACTGCAGCTGGCCAGAGAGTGAGCTGGCACTTCTGACATCAGGACCACAGCAAATGGCAGCATGCAACAGATACCCTGAGTTCTCACTCCACCATACATAACAGCATTCCAAAAAGTTCATATTCATACCAAATTATGGCCCTAGTGAGAACAAATGCCATAGAATTTTTATGGTAATGCAATTTTATATTGCATATATAAAAATACAGTGCTTGCTGCACAGTTGAGTAAAGCTAAAATTCCTCCCTAGAAAATCTGTGTAATCTTGTGTTTGACAGTGAGGGAAAAATATAATTCATTAATAGAAAAAGACAGAAGAAATGCAGAGAAAGGGCAAAGGAGAAAATTATTACATGGCGTATTCACCTAAAAAGGCATTCATCAAAAATTGCAGGTTTCATCCATTTCTGGTCACTTAATATCGCTTCATGAAAAAAAATAGCTTTTGAAATGAAAATACACATCCCAGAAGTAAACATGGGTTTCTGACAGGAATAGACTACACAGAAGAAGCACAGAGACATAACTAGAAATACACGTGGGACAAGACAAAGTTTGTTTCAGTGTAAAGACATGATCTATGGGGAAGGACAAGGCCTCCTTTCTCTAACTATCCCTGAGACCATTTTTGTCCTAGATCCTAGAAAAGAGCTATATCTGCTGGCATATGTACCTCTGCATCTTCCTCACTTTAAAAATTATGGAAAGGAAAAAAAAAAACTAACTTGATTTCCAGTCCCTAAGGAATCTGTTTTGATTCAGTAACTCAAGTGCGATGTCCAAAGTATGGGGAGCAGGCTTGCACACTGATGTGTACACAACAGACACACAGCAAAGCCACACTGCTGGGACTGTGCCTGTTCACTTTCACCAGTCAGGCTGCACTTTCATGGGTTGCCTTTGCAGTGATGGTGTTAGATGTGTTTCAGCCATAAAGAGAGCCATAGGATGAAACTCTAGCTGTCATTTTATAATCACTCATCTGGAAGCATATTGTCATGTCAGTGTGACACTTACTCCAGTAAGCAAATACTATTTACAAAAAATCTTTTTCTAAATGAGTATTATTTACAGGGCACTGAATGTTTTACTAATGATTAAAAATCAAGGTCCTTGTTTTACAAGGTTCATAATCTGAATGAAAAGCACAGGCTCAAGACAAATTATGTGATGTAAGAAGCAAGGCAGCTGACAAAAAATTCTAGACATAGCTCTTCAGATTTTTAGAAAAAAATAAAAATCAAGATTTCCTAAAAAAATAGAGAACAGTCCTACCTATTAAAGCCACAAGAAGAAAGCATTTTGGAATCTTCCATGTTTCTCAGTTATGTTCTTTTGGGGTCTATTTTCAATCACTTTTTTGCAGAGCTTTCAGCCTGTGACTGCACTGAAACCAGCCAATCTCTCTTTCTGGTTCATGTATATTAGCTCGGTGCTGTTAGGTTTGTTTCTCCAAAACAGCAGGGTGCTGGGATTTTTTAAAGGTTTCCACAGAAATTAAGAGGAGAGGCATATAATACCTTCAACTCAAATTTATTTCTTTTAATTCATTTTATATGCACTTGGGGCCTAAATAACTCAAGAGTAATTACTGAAAGTAGCCTATTGTGTGACTTGCACCCCTTTGTGAGCAGCTATTGCCTTAACTCCAGATGCAGAGTGTTTTGTAACACGACTGTGCTCCATATTCCCTTTGTGGAGCGTACAGACAACCAGTGGATCCATTTTTCACTTGCATGCCAGAATAGCTAACCATATGTGTACAGTTACCCACGTATATAAAGACCAGCAATCAATTACTGCTACAAGAAGGAGCACAGACACACCACCTCACAACTGTCTCTCTAAATAGTAGTGCCTCCTAAGCCTGCCCCAATAACGGATTAAAGTTACTCCTGATAACATGATGTAGTCCTTAATATTTCGACTAATAAGTGCCAACCTCTGGATATGTGGTCTGGAATAACTGTAGCAATGACAGACAAGAAATTTTAAGCATTCATTCAAGTTGCTGGTCTCTGTCCAAATCATTACCACTCATAGTGTGGCTTGAAAACTTTAAGACACACATTTGTTTGAACAGAGTTCACTTTGTGCAGGACAAACAAGGCATCTCACACAAAAATAAATCAGTCAGCTGATTTACGTACGTGTCATTATTACAGGTCTACAAGGTCTGTGTAATATACAAATCAATGTGCAAGGGTTATCAGAGTGAAAGGGCAGAAATGAGGAAAATCTGGAACAAGCTAGCCACATTTCTCTGAGCTAGATAACTACATCTTTCCTCTCTTCATTTTTCCTCTCCATTACAAGCATCTGGAAAAAAAATTAATAAGGTGTGTTGGGAGGGGAGTCATGTCTGAAACCTTTTTCCTTTGCTTCAATAAGCTGGAAATCTCAGGATCTCTACCAGCTGAGATTTTTTCCTCCTCGGTCCAAGGAAAGGGGGATGGGCTTTTCCTTACATAGCACAACAATTTTTTAGTTTTTTATTATACAGGCGCTGACACTTTTTTCTCTTAGAAACATTCTTTGATCAAAAAATATTTATTAGGAAATTAGATTTTAGATAAAAGAATTAAACCAGTACTGTTCGTGGAATGTTTTTTGCTTAGATTTTGCATGTAATTCTGAATCTATATTGCATTATGTAATACAGACAGATACACATGTGGCTGAACACACACATACACTGTAATGTAGTCTCAGAATTAAATTTCCTTAATGTATATATTTAAATATATGTAAAAGTCACAACCTACTACTGAAAAAATAGCAAATAGCAGAATTGGCACTGTTCGTGAAAACTTAATTCATCCTGCCTTTGGGAATATACATCATGAGGCAATACAAGATTTTATAACTGCACCACCTTCTATTTTTGCATGGGACCTTGACTCTTTGTTCTCATTCTCCTTGCCTTCTTCACTCAGTATGTGATGGCATGAAGTCAAGTGCTGGGCTTAGGATTATTAACTTCCTTCTGAGAAACATGGCCAGCCTGTCACCAGAGGAACTGAATTATTCTCAACCATGAGTGAATATACCTGCCTGAGACCACCAGGGTATTAAAAAAAAACCCAAACAAAAAAAACCCATTAATAGTAATAATAATAATAAAACAACTTAGGTATTAATGAGTTACTAAAATTGTCTATTTAGAGGTGTTTGTCAACTGAAGAATCTAGTTTAAGACATATAGAACCAGATGTCTCAGAATAATAAATGTTTTAGAGATCTTTGTGTGCAGCAACAGTTGGTTGTGTCTGTAGGCAGTCAGCATTCCTGCAAACCTGTGACAGAATCCTATGTTGAGTTCCCTGTATATAAGAAAGGCCAAGAATGGCCTATATAAGAATGGACAAGAGTAAAACTGTAGGTTTGAACAATGCTTGCTTAGTCACAAAAGAACTCTGTGGAGAACTGTAACCACTGAGTAAAATTGCATGACCTTGTACCTCTTGAGCCAGAAAGCTGTTCATGTTTGCTGCAACTCCTTGGCTCTTTCTCCATGCCCACTTACAAGATTAGGTTGTTTAGAGAATGCTCTTTAACAAACATGCTTCAAGTTTGATACCTGATCTAAATAAAAGTGATGCTGAAGAAAAATAATTTTTTTTGAAGTTAGGTACATGTTTAAATAAATAGCCTTATTTTTTAAATAGAAGACACAAATACTCTGTAGTTAAACAGGGTCATAGAATCATAGAACCAGAGAAAGGCTTGGGTTGGAAAAATGTTTAATTCCAGCCCCCCTTCCACGGGCAGGGACACCTTTCACTAGACCAACTTGCTCAGGGCCCTGTCCAACCTGGCCTTGAACATCTGCAGGGATGGAGCAGCCACAACATCTCTGGGCAACTTCTCCCAATCTGGACCCATGTCTAGGATTGCCCCGAACGAGGTGCAGCACCTTCTCGCCCACCACGTTCTCGTGGGCCGACTTCTCAAGCTTTTCTGTCATATCATTATAGCATATCAATTTGGAAAAACAATTTCCTGATAAAGAAGCATGTTTCAATGGTAAATATATTTTCCACAATATTCTGAAATTGGAGCATCCTTGAACACCAGATCCAAAACTTCTGTTTGAAAATATGCAACTTCAGAAGAGACAGGTAATTGGTTTCTAGTCAACTGTCTTAATTAATATACAGAAAACAAGTGAATTACAGTTATGTAAATACCTTAAAAATGGTATTTTCTTGCTTTTCAGACCTTGTACTCACAAAGTTAAAATTCTTCCATGTCCCACATATAGGATTACAACCAATAATACTATCATATGGAAATAAACTTGTCCAACATGGTCTTTGACAAGTCCACAATACGAAATTTATTCATTTGGGCCAAACAGGTAACCAAGCATTGGAGTAAATAATCCATTTTTATGTAAATGTTATATACATTTTACAAGGGCATTGCACAGCCTTCCATTTAGGTTGGAAAAAAACTTTAAGTTCATCAAGTCCAACCATAAACCTAACACTGCCAAGTCCTGCACTCACCATATTCCTAAGCACCGCTGCTCTCAATCAGTCCAACCATTCAGCCGAGTCATTTTTGCAATCTTCTTCTACCTGTGGTTCCTGCAACTGCACAAGCAGCGCCTGAACTGGAACCAGGGCTCCTGTTCTCTCCCCAGCACCTCTTCCGGAAAAAGAAAGGCAGCTGGATATGCCTGCCATGTCCTGTGTGCTGAATTTGATATCCTTTTAGAGAAAAGACATATACTCCTTGTTAATGTGTATTGTCCATGTTCACTTGGAGTATGTTTAAAATACAGCTTTCAATTTAAGAAAGGCCATCAGTGTCACACTGAGATACCAATGTTTCCCTTTTCTGAGCCATAGTGTCTTAGGGCTTTATAGGTCAGCTTCCTAGTGAATAAGAAGTAAAAAATCAGGGACAACCTAAGAATATTGGAGTTTACATATTTACTTCCATACATGCACTAACACTGAATGAGTAGTGGCTGAATTGAATAGAGGTACTCTACATCTCTACTTTCAGAATTCATTGTATGACAGCAAAGCATGGTTGGCTGAAAGCAACTTTGTCTCAAAACTTTAGGCTATTGGAGCAGCATAAAGCAAATGGCTTTTGCACCCCTGTCATCCCCTCTAAAGAGGTATACAGTGTTTTGCATTTCTTCCCAAGACTGAACATTTGCTCAAACACAGAAAAATAACTTGGCAGCCGTGTACAATAGCACCATCTAGTGATTTCCTGCAAGAACCACCTGCTATCCCAGCACTGGTATTACAAAATTAAAATTCTCAGAGAAGCACTTCAAGTATTTAAATAGTGATGCTAATCTATATAAACTATTCTACATCTTAAATTGTTTGCATATTGTTTTGAAATTGATTATTCTTAGAATAATGTGTTCTCGCAGTGATTCATGAGCAAGCTCAAGGGAGAAACAGAAATTTTTGAAATAGAATTGAAAGTATTGAAAAGAAGGTTTTTGAACTATTTAGAGATTCACCAATGCTTAACCTTTTAAAATGAAGATGATATTTTTAATCACTCAGTTGAAAAACTATCATTATTGTTTAAATTAGCCTCTTTTAAGGAAAATATTCTGATTCCATTGGAGAAAAAAAAATGGTTTAAGAGAAATTTGGCCTGATTCTGAGCAAAGAAGCATTTGCATTGACATGTATTGCATGAATGTAAAAAAAATTGTAGGATTGTACATAGCACAAAGTTCCCAAGTTGGCAAAAATTACCACAAATGAACTTCCCACCAAAATAAAAAACACCGATTTTTTTCATGTGTCTCACCAAGTATTGAAATATCTTAGCTATTGCTTCAGCACTTGTTTTGTCTGTACAAGGATATATTACACAATATATGTCTAAATTTGAATGTGGCCTTATGGACATAAATACTTCAGATGCGCCAAAACTTGGGCGTATGCAGAATGCACAGAACTTCACTTTTAAAAGGAAGGTTAACATCGATAAACACAAAGATTAAATAGTTCTAAGTCCTTAACCACCCTTGCTGAAAACAATGGAAAACCTCCATTAACCAAACTAAGGTCAAAAAATGCACGTATGTAAACATGTCTCTGTGTGTCTACATATCCCTACATATGCATATATACATTTATTTCCATGGTTATGTGTATATAAGTCTAGAATGAGGTTAGAGGAAATCAGGCTTTCTAAAAATAAGATGATGGTGGATGATGGTTGTACAATGGGCTCCTTTGCTTCTCCAAAGTTTGTGCTTGTCACAGTACGCTAAAAAGCATAAAAAATAATCAGGATTAACATTTAAAGAATGGAAATGCCTAAGCCCTACTNTGTCTCTGTGTGTCTACATATCCCTACATATGCATATATACATTTATTTCTATGGTTATGTGTATATAAGTCTAGAATGAGGTTAGAGGAAATCAGGCTTTCTAAAAATAAGATGATGGTGGATGATGGTTGTACAATGGGCTCCTTTGCTTCTCCAAAGTTTGTGCTTGTCACAGTACGCTAAAAAGCATAAAAAATAATCAGGATTAACATTTAAAAAATGGAAATGCCTAAGCCCTACTTCTTCTTGACAGCAGTCCTAACCCTCATCAGAGACAAATCAATCTGCAGCAGCAGCAGGCAGCTATTTAATGCCAGCGGATGGGGCCAGAGCCATGGGAAGTGCAAGGCTGTTGCTCCTGCATCCGCAGCTGCTGCGTTCCTGTGCTCAGGACGGAGCCACACACACTACTTCTTGTGAGCAAGGCTGTCATCAATTCGACTTTTTGCCTCTTTATCTTTGTTTGGCATCTTCATTTACATAGATCCCAATTATCCCCTCTGCATTTGTGCATTATTTTAAATGTCTGGGGTTTGCTTTGGTTTGGTTTAACTCAATTTTTTTTTTTTTAACATTCCTTCACTGCAGCACAGCACTATGAAGGGATCCATGCTTCAGCTGGGAGAAGCAAAGCAGAATCAGCAACACACTAATTGGCACACCTGCTAATCCCAGACCCACACCACATCACTTTGCTGCACTACATGAGATCCTGCAGCTTCAACCTGATCTGCACCATGGTTGGGAGGGTGAGCTTATTGTACTATACTGTAAAATCTTCTTGACTCAGATATTGCCCTGTTATTTTCTTTGAGAAAAGAAGTATCATCATATCTACTGCAATTTCCAACTCTTTCTGTGACATTTACAGGAGTAGATTCAAGCTGGCTGCAAGACAGAGGTGCCTGTATGATACCAGCATTGCTCTTCACCTTACAGCTGAGTTCCACAAGGATGGGAGATGGTCCCATGGCAGTGACTGCTCATGCTGTGGTACCCACAGTGGGCTACAAGATCTATGTGGCAATAGAAACAATAAAAAATCTAAAAGACTTCATTTTCCTCAGTGGCCATGGGAGTCAGCACTTAGACACTGGAGACAAAATGTGAACTGTATGGAATATGTGGGGACTCCTGCACTGTGTGGACATACAGTTTTTTTATTCTTCTCCTTCAGGTAACTCATCTCCCCTTGCTACATTTGGAAACATTAAAATAGCTTAATCTGGGGTATAGACTGTACCAACTTCATTTTAGTAGTCTAGGGTGCACAGAAATCTTAAATGTGGATCTGCATTTTTCTAATATTTTTTTTTATGTCACCTCTCTCACATTTCGTTGTCATCTGCGTCTTCCATGCTCTGTTTTCACAACTCATTTTCACCTTCCCACATGCAGGATATCTCTGGCAGGAGACATTTATACTGTAAGTAACCTGAAAGTTTGAGTTTGCACTTATTACACTCAAACTGACAGAAGTCTTGTAGCAATGGGGAAATGCATGGCCCTCTATTGCCTTGAAAACACAATGCATTGTACATGGGACATGAGTCTGTGAAACTTCCCAAATACACAATTCTGCCATTTGCTACGTTCATGTTTGCCTATAAAACTTAAACTCTTATTTTGTTCTAGAGAACAAACTTGAAATGCAAATGAAGGCCTAGAAGAGAGCAGAGGTCTGTCTGCACATGATTCAATGGTGGCTTCAAGGAAGAGAACTCTCTTATTTTAAGACAGGAGAGAAGAAAAAATGCCACTTGAGACTTGCCTCCTGATTTGATCAGGGAACCTTCTTTAATACTTATGTGGCACTACTTTGCATGTTTCCCTCTGAATAAAAAAAATAATAATAAAAAGTGCAAGTAGGTAAACACATCAAAGTGACTTGGGTTTGGCAGTAAGAAGGGCTTCTGGGGAAATCCAAAAATTTACAGTGTATGCTTAAGAAAAATGTTTCTTCTTAAGAAAAACAGAAGTTGCTGTACTCTGGTTGGGCACTTCCCCTGAGGATCTTGAAAGAAACCCTGGCAGATGAAATGCAAACTCGCAAGGGAGCCTCAGTAGATGGCACTCCTCCCCCTGTGTCAACACAGGGGCTCAGATATGGACTAGAAGCTGTTCTTCTAAGGGGGAGGGGTCAAATTGTCTTCTATAAGATTTGGGATTTAATATACACATATACACAAAAACACTTATTTTCAAGCTGTAATTATGTATAAAACTTAAACAGTCTAGGACCCAACTTGCCTGGTGATACCTTTCTCCGTATGTCTCCATGTGACCCATTTCCTTCTAACTCCAGCTGTGGTGGTTGGAGTAACAGATGCTGTGGGGCCTGGAATGGACCAGAGGAGCAGAGAACAGGCTATTGCAATAAGAAATTGTTTTTGAATAGGAGGGGAATCTGTTAAATCTTCCTGTTTGCACAGGACATGACAAATGCAGTTCTTTTGTTGCCCTACTTGGATAACTTCTGTTTGAAAATATAAAATCACCCTCTTGTTCTACCGAGGAGAAGATTGCAAGGTTTAAGTAGATAATTTTTGTAGTTGTACAGAATTTTAAAATTCTTTTATTATGTTTAGAACCAAAAGGCCACAATAAGCAGTTACTATTAATGTATACAGGGGAAAAAATATATTTAAATCTAGCTAGGTCAGTCCTCATGTCAGAAATATTAATTTACACTGCAGTTCCTTCAGTATGGATTTTCCATGTATTTTACTCAGCTGAACAACATTTTCTTGATACTTGCTGAAGGACTTACCAATCCATAAACATAGTTCACATACTATGCTATCTTCCAAATCAGAGTTTGGAAGAAAATTGTAAAGTCTAATGAAAAATAATCTCAAGAGAGAAAAGTAAGAAGATCTAGAAAATAAAGAATTGTTGGAACAGATATTTTCCATTGCAAATTATCGCCACGAACCGGCTGTCTGGGAAGCTCTCCAACCTGATGTTGGGTTCTCTTTGATAACGTGGTGTTTCTAAGCAACATTTCTAGTCAGTCCGTATGTATGAGTGGTCAGCCACCACTTGGAAACTTCAAAACATGAATTTCTTTTGTTAGATGCAGATCCAATTTGCTGTTTGGTTTTCATATGAAAAATACAGCCGGCTTTTTAAGATACAGTTTTTAAAAGGGGGAAAAAAAGGAAGCAGTGCTAAAGATTGTAACACATTTCAACACATAGACCAGCATGCTTAATTTATTCAATACTACATTAATGAACCCCTTTTTAGTTCTTAAGCTAAGCAGATGGGTATTCAGGTAGCATGTGTTAAAGTTGTCAAGAATTTATCATCTAATTCCTTTCACATAGCAGCCGAAGGCATTTCTTACATAAGAATGACAGTGATAACAATTAGCTGGTCTCTTCAGTCAATATGCTTCCACTACAGTCCTAGATTAAATATTTTTCAGAGTTTGGACCTGCTGAACTAGAATTTCTGAAGTTCATTTCTTTCAAACCGTGTGTGGGAAAAATGTGTGAATTCCAACCCTTCAGATTCCACGGACTGCCTGTCCAGCTTGCATCTATGCTTTGCATGCATTCAAATGCAAGGCATATATAATGATTAGGTAATTCATAATTTAATTTGGAAACTGGTCCTATCTCACCCAAAAATAATTGTAGTTTGATATGTAGTGTTCATATCACTGATTAATAAAGAACAGGCATGTTCCTGTAAAGAAAGCCATAATCCATTCTGCAACAGACAGGATCTCTCATTCTGACAGTAGAAGGGACCCAGAGCAGATCCTGGCTCATGGACCTAGACAGAGACCTGTAGACTGGTGGCAGGGATGGGAATACAGTGGAGCCACAGGAGATCACTGTGTTTTATGAAGTTAGGCACCATTTCCTGTGGCTGCGCTTGCATCTCTTTGAGCATCTGACTTCAGATCACTGGCAAGGACAGTTGCAATCCACACTCATTGCACTCCACACTCAGGCAGAAAATATTTTAGATTTCTATAAAATCATCCTATCAAAATGAATATATTTTATCAACTCAGATCTGGAATACGTGCATCCTACTAGCGCTAATTATAACAAGACATATGGTGAAACAGCATTTCAGATTGAGACAGTTTGGGGAATTTCTCTAGTATGATTTCTTCTTGACACTGGAATCTTATGGACATCTGTCAGGATGTAAGTTCCAGCAGGAATGTGGCACACTCCGCTCCTTCTGATCCTTTGCTTCCATATTGACATAAAACCCACAGAAGGTGACAGAAAAGTTGCTTGCACCTGGTTCATGGCTAAAAATACCAAGCCATTAAACTTTGATGATCCTCCATTTAAATGGAGCACACTTGGATAAAAGATGGCAGTTATCCAGAGCAAATGGTTATTTCAAGTCTGATTCCCAGGAAAGACAGTAATTGAACTACAGATTAGTTACGAAGCAACAGATCATCTGATACACCTTATCTAAGGATACCTCAGGTATAGCAAGGGATTTAAAGAAGTTGTTTCCTCTGAGATTACTTCAGAAGAAAGAAAGAGGGAGCAGACAGGACTGAGAAAAACTCAGTGGTTCAGACCTGAAACTGCAGAAATGTCATGGACAACCCAGAAAGTTCTGACCAAAGGACAGAACCATCCAAGGTAAAAAGGAAACTGAAGCAGAAGGCTGAATGTGGAAATGTTTTGTCCATGGATGTGTGCTTCTAACGCTAGTTGAAGGAAAATGGCATAATCTCTGTCACACATTTGTTTACTTCAGCTATCCCATATCTTTGAGGAAAGAAACTGTGGGTTTATGTTGACCATAATGTGGAGTTCTGGGTAAAGATATGCATGGAGAAGTAGGGGAGGAGGCAATAGGCTCTAGGAGTCTTCCTTTTCTGAAACAATAGTAGATAAAGAACATATCAAAGAAGTCTGCCAGAAGGAGAGGCTAAATCTTACTGAGGCTAGATCATAAGAAAGCTTAAAACATTTAGATATCTTATAATATTACCCAAACACAGCAGCCTGGAATGTACAAAGAGAAATGAGCTTTATCAAGGCTATGACACACACAGTCCTAGTAAAATTAATTCATCTAGCCTGCAGCTATGTGTTCCCTTCGTAGCACACTGGCTCCCCTTGTTATAAGTCACAAGAGTATTTCTGTCACAGGCTCTCCCTTTCACAGCAGCCAGTCTTCACATAGGCCTGAATTTTGACTGCCCTTGTGAATCATGCCAAGGTGCAATACATGGAGAGAGGGGCCTTTCTGACCTTCTCTAAAGCATCCATCAGGGACTCAAGCAGTCTATGGACTTCCTGAGCGCAGCAGGAAAACCACCTAGTGCAACTTTTTGCATTTCATGGCCATGCGAAATCATGACCAGATGGATCACAGGTGCAGGCAGCTTCCCTCCCTTGGTCTGGCTGCAGGCACTGGGGACACCTCTCACTACAGTACCAATTTAACAGCATTTTATGCCTTTCTCCATCAGTGCTGGATGAGGTATGTTTTTCTCAATGTGCCTGGAGTGCCCTGTGTCTTCACAGAGAAAGAACTGGTTCTCCTCTGGAAACCTACTGAAACTATGGAAGATCTGTATCATGCAGTCAACATGTCATCTTTCAACATTCAGCAGGAGCAGAACTTAGGTGACAAAGAATTTAAAATCCTGAAGTTAAAAAAAAAATGAATAAAAGGATGTTGATTTAAGACTACAAACATAGAAACACAGCCCCTGGAAAATACAGGTGGAGTTTCAACAACAAAAGTCATGAAAGAAATTCATCTGTAAAAAATTCATCACAAAGACACTGAATGAATTCTCAAATAAAGGAAGCATTTCCAGCCATTAATAAATCCATGTTAATTATTCTTTAACGGTTTTTTTAAGCTGGTGCTGAGTTCCATGAGCTGTGAGGGATTTCCCACAAATACGTTTGTCACCAAATATTGTGAAGAGATTTGTGCAACAGGGAGTTCCCAGAACAGACCTTGAGAAGAGCACAGAAATCAAACCCAAGGTCCATCTAGCAGTTTCTTTAAAGAGCAGTGAAAAGTAGGTGGTTAAAGAAAGTATAAGTGCTAGGAAAACAATATGATATTTTGTCTATTACATCATTCCAGCTTCCAGTGCCATGTAGATAAGTGACTGCATAAGCCAGATGTTCTAACTTTGTGGTTAACACTGCTTGATTGATTTTCTGCTCGGGATTTTAACTGGTCACTACATCTGTGGTTCAGACCATGGGCTCATTCCATTTCCTTCTCCCATGAGCATTTCCATGCTTTCTACCATTCTGGCCACTACACTTGAGGTAACTTTTACCTATTACTTCATTTGCTTCTTCCCATCTTAAAACTCAGCATTGCTCCAGAAAACCTCTGGGAAAGTAGCAATGAAAAGACTAATGAATGTAACTTTTAAATCGTGCATATGTTCAAAGCTTGATCCAAAATCCCTTTGCTAACTAAGCAAAAACCAACATAGATTTGAGTCAGATATACACTACCTCCAATGTGATTTTGTTGTGAGAGATGCCAGAAAATCTCATAGCACCTGAAAACTCAAAAGTTATATAAATTACATTTGAACTTGAGATCCTGTGCTACTGGGGTTTGTTCCCTGATTTAATTGAAGCAACAGCGTTTTCATTGCAAATACAAACAGTTGTTAATTCGACAATGACAGTCAGAATTATATTTACACAATGTCCATCAAAATATTTTTGCCAGTTATCATGCTTAGTTAATATTCACAAAAATCCAATATATAGCCAGAACAGTTTAATGTTATAGTACCAATAAACGTTATAGTCCCTTTTGATAACCTTCATCAATCTCACCAGTCCACGACTATGCCATTCAATACTGTGATCATTGATGGTTCACAAAGTCATTCAAACATCTTTGGGTGTTTGACAGATTTGTCTCTTGCCATTGAGCCTGTAAATATGAAATCGAGAGACCAGCTTTCTCTGCCATAAATGATGTCCAAACTTTAAGTTCACCAAATGGATCAGTCTTAAAAGACTTTTCACATCTTTGAAAATGGGGAGAAAATTATCCAAGTCGCAACTGATCAGTCTAGCAGGACTGCCACTTGTCATTCCCTTTCTTTATTTCCTCCAAAATTTCTTAATCAAATAGCATAGGATGAAGCCATCCTTACTGGAAGCTTTTCATTTTCTTTACCTGACAGCTGTTGCAGTCTCAGCACAAAGCCATTTTCTTGGTCTACATCCTTATATGCTCCAGCATGTACGTCAATGCAGTATCCCAAGTACCAGCTCTTTCTTCCTGGTTCCTGGAGTTCCTTATAAGCTCTTATTTTAAGACAGTGTGAAGACCTCGATTATCTTTCCTTGCTCACCTCAGTCTTCATCATGACATTTTCCTTCCTCTCTGAAGCCCTTCAGCGACCCTTCATAGCCTGCAATAGGAAGCTTCTTGAGGAGGCCAACAGCTAGCCTTCCTTCTGGTTTGTCCATTCATTTTTACAAGGAGAAGCCTGTATACACACCACCCTCTTACTCTCCTGCTTCAAGCCTTTTCCTGCACTTACCTGTCCTGTTCTGTTGTTCTCCCTTGTCAGCTTTAAAAGGTTCATTCCTCCTCCTGTCTTTCCTATCCTACTCTCCCACCACTCAGATTTTTCCAAAATATCTTCTGATGTCCACATAGGGTCCCCTCACCAGCAACTGACTTTTCCAAAAAACTTCTGCAAGCCTGTGACCCTCCCTGCCCCTCTTTTTCCAGTTATTAGATTCAACCTTCTTAATCAGTTCCAGTTGAGGTGCAAATGTTCAACCACAGGAAATTACACTTTGGTTTATTTGGCATCCCTCTGACAAACACTCCCCTACTTCACAGGATTGTACAGGGTGAGTCCTTCCAGGATCAGAACACTTTCCAAAGTCTTGGTTTGATTACCCAAAATATTTCAGGGTGCAGAATCAAATTTTATTCTTAAAGTGTTCCTAATCTTTTAAAAGTCAGGACATACTTTATTTGGACCTTCCATCTTGGTGATCAAGAGTTGTGTCCTACACAGGTGGAGAGATCCTTGGAGCTCCTTACTTGCACGGAGTTGATTAGAGCATGGTCAAGTCGGGCTCAGCACCTTCAGGCTCCCTTTGCCATGGTGAGGTGGTACGTGCCCTGACAGTACCTTTGCAAACTGCATTGCTTTCCTTGCACGGCTTTCTTTTAAAAAAAAATAATTCCATTGCAGGCTTGGCCCTTCAATGTGCTTAAGGTTAAGCATGTAAATATTTTAACTGATCTGAAAGAAATCGCCTACATGCCTGCACATGTGATTAAATGCTTTGGTAGATCAGGCCAGAATGCCAAACACATTGTTGAATCAAGAAATGAGTATGTATATAAACAAGATCTTTGCAAACTGACACAAACAGAGCACTTGCATTTCTTTAAGAATCTCATAATTGAGTTCGGCCCTGGACTAAATGCACTGGTTTTAGTAGGAAAAGACTAGCAATTAATTTAGCCTTACTTCTTTTTTGATGTAAAGACAAACCCCTTAAGTGAAAGTCCGTGGTGGTAACTGTATTACTTACAAACATATTTTCACCGGTTGCTATACAATTTTATAGGATAATTTACAGTATTGACAATATGCAAAAACTTTAAAAATATTTGGATTTCTATTTTTACCGAGCTTTAGTTGCTTTTATGAAGGATGGTGTTTTTGTTATTGGTCACTGGAGCCCAGCTAAGAACATCAGAACATTATCTCGCCCTGCCCCTGCAAGTAATGAACTCTTTTCCAGTCTGTAAAATGTTGGTGTTTTCTGGTTTCCTGAAAGGGAGATAGTAGCTAGCTGTTCCTGCTCCCACTGAACATGATGTCAGGGTTGTCAGCTTGTATCAGAGATTGCAACCCCCCTACAGGCATCAGTGCAGAATTAGGAGAGGAGCATCCCTTTATTTTATTTTGCCATCATGACTACTGCAAGTAATCTCCAATTTGATAGCTCCACTAATAGTCAGCCTGTTAGCCACAACTTCATGCTCCAGGACAAGCAGCAGTGATATGACATCAAAAGTAAACAGGGATTTATACATACTGTTTTTATCTTGATTCTGGGTTTTCTTAGTAGTGAAATTACTTTTAGTAGTTGCTATCAATTTTCTTAGAACTTAGAGCACTTCTTTCTTTGCTCCTACCTCTACATTGAAACATACCACAAACCATTTTAAAAGACATTAAAATTGTCCCTCCAAAATCCTCCCAATAGAATTCCTACTTTATTCAGTTATTTATTCTGCACTTTGAGAAGACAGAGCTCCTATTGATTGCTATACATTCATATAACTGGGATTATTTGTGTGGGGTAAGAAAATTGATAAAAAATTAGAAGTACCTATTTTTGTAAATGTATTTGGAAATATTCCAACCTCTCCAGTGCTCACCTCCTATCTACAAGTGGAGGTTCTATGCACCTCAGGCGTGCTAGCATTAATGAGAATGATCTCTGCAAATGTGCTGCATGTAGCTGGGAAAGGAAGAGACTCCAATGCTCTTGCTTGTTAACATTCTTCTTTGTTTGCCCTCTCCAACTCAAATGTTTTCTAGATGTTTTTCTGGCAGCCTAAGCAGCATTAATGCATTCCAAACTAGAAAAGTTTCTACTTCAATATCTTACAACTAACTCAATATGTACTGACCTCAAACCCAGGATAGTAGTAATTTGATATTGCAGCTCATTATTGTTACTCCCAGCAAGTTTCCCCTTGGAAATGCCTGATGCTTCCCCCTCCCTCTCACATACACCCTCCCACCCTCCATTCAGAATTTGTTTTTAATTGTTTGGTAGAAAAAATTCAGACTGTGAGCCAACGATATATTTCCAGGGGGTACAAGATATTAATAGAGCTACATCGTGGCCCCATATATTGTAATAAACTGTGCTGTAATTTGTTTACCCACCGTAGACAGTAACTAACATTCAGATAAATGGAGTTGGCGCCTGCAAGATTTATGATATACTTCTGTGCTTAGCAATGTTTAATCAGGGAGTTAAAATATTACAGTGTAAAATCCTTTACAAGCATGCACAAACAGAGAACTACCATTAGAGGCTTGGCAGACACACTCGGTGTCAAATAGTACCTCCAGACACTCTCAAAACACAAAGAGGAATATTCAAAGCAGCTACTAACTGACTAGCATTATTTGAGAACCACGTCAGAGCTCATTTTTTTCAGGGGGCTTGCTTTTGAAGTGACAGAATGATAGGCAGGGACAAGTGGGCTTGTCTGCAGAGCCCATCAAGCTGAAAGAAGTTGGGGTGGGTGGAAAGAGTTGAGGTGGGGGGGAAGGGAGGTGAATTTTGGTCAAAAAGGTGGTAGATGCCTGTCACAGAGCTTAGACTGTTTGGATAAGACAGGCTAGCATGTGGGGGGATCAGCATGAAGCATCACACCTGGAGGAAAAGACAACTAGCTCCAGCCTCAGTGCCATAAGCCTGGCTCCACGAAGTCTAGCCAACATCTGGAATGGATATCAAGAGACACAGTGCAGCCCTGACTGGCGCTCTACTCTACCTTTGTACTTTTCACTGCAAATTGAAAAGCAAAACAGACATCAAGGATATATTTATATAACTGTCTTCAAGCTGCATTTTCTACTCCCATCTGCTGCACATGATAAGTTTCAAGTGTTTTCTAATAAAAAAAAGGATTTTTTTTTACTCCCTGTTCAGTATACAGACTGACCTTTTTTTATTCACAGTTTTAAAGGAACAGTAAATATTTTACAGTCTGAGGAAGTGTCAGCACTGTAAGAGTTTCTGCTATTGACATTATTTAACCATGCTGGCTATTGAGCCAAATGTGACAGGGCGTGAGTCTGTGCGTGTGCAGATGCCTGCAATTGCCTCAGTGTGCAAACGAGCTCGTTTGTGTGCATTTGTATGAGCACATGTGCTTTGCAGAGGAAAGTTCCTGAGAGTTTTTCACTTTATTTTCACATCATGCTGTTGTTATGTCACTCACAGGGAGACCTGAGCCCTGTGCATACAAACAAGAGACCCTGTGGTAAACTGCTCTTCAGGAGGGACATGCGGAAGGAATGCAGCCTCCATATAAAAAGGTTCTGGTTTTGCTCTCTGCTTCCCAGCTATGTAGCAGATGAGACCAGATCAGCCTTCTAGTCAGGTTGATTAATTATGAGGGAAATAACCAGGATGAGAAATGGTTACATTTGACTGTGAAACTTTGCCTTCTGACCATAAGACACCAAACTGTGCCTGGCCATACATGGGTTCTGGCAGAGACACAGAAAACATGGACTGTTGCCCTTCTCAGTAAAACCAGAAAGACTTAAATATTACAAAATACATTCCAGATCACCTGGGCAATGATATATATGAGTAGCCATGAGAAAGTACAGTTATCTGAGGCAGTCAAGGTCTTGACAGACAGTAGGAACCAGAGATACTCATCCAGCCATAAGAAATATCTCCTCTTTTGCACAGAGCCTGATCCCTATTTCCCTCATTTATTGGTATAAATTAGGGACAGCTGCATTAGTTGGAGTCATACTCCACATAAAATTTCAGGAAAAAAAAGCTTTTTGAGTCCACAGGTGAGAAGTTTCACCAATACTAGCAAAAGGAATAACAATCCTAAAGAAATTGGCTGGAACATCAAAACTATTATTTGCTATTACTTGTTGCTCTCATTAGAAAGGAGAATCGCACTGGGAAAAGCTCCAGTTTCTCCCCATATTGAAAAATTCCAATTTTCAGCTCTTATAGTACTGTTAACATGAGACAGGGATGTAAAACAGGCAGTTCTGTTCTGACTGCAGAATTCACCTTATAAGCCTAAATAACTAGTAATATCTCGGTACAGTCCTTTGTAAAATACATATTATTCACACATTACAGGGAGAACATGAGGCTTAAACAGTGGTCTTAATTAAAATAATCCTGAATTTTGTGTTGGAAATTTATTGCTGTGTTACAGGCATTTATTGAAACAGAAATATTTTTCTTTTCTTCCATGGGAAACAGTACCCTTTTTAAAAATAGCCTTCAAGGAAAAAGATGTTTTCTTTAAAAGAAGTTTTATTTTTGTAATAAAATATTTTTAAAGTGAAAAATATTGTTTTCATCAGCATTTCTTATATGAAAAAACCCATCATTTCTAATTTACTTTACTTGTAATATGCTTCAATTTTCAATTAAAAAGTACAGTATAAAATATTAAGTTTATAGCATTGTAAGAAGTTATACATTGTGAGGCCCCATGAATTTCAAAAGACATAGGAGATGTTCTTAGTTGAACTTCTCCAAAGTAATGTCTGAATCATTGCAGTCTGAAAAGTGGATCATTCCATTTCATCTATCGAAAATCTTTCTGTGTTAGCTATTGAAACATATTTGCTCTCCTCCATAATATGGAAGAAAATACAAATATCTGATTTTCACTTGCTCCCGTGTTATCTGCAGCAATTATTTTGTTAGCTCAGAGAGTTTTGTATTTGGGTTTAATTTTTTTACCATTTAAAACCTTATAACTTCATTTGGAAAATAGGCTAACATAGGATCTGTGAAGTGAAACTCACAACATAAAGTAAAGCTGGTGAGAAATCACAAAAAAGGAGAAGCCTATTCTTTAACTGAAACCAGTCACTATGAATGAATCAGGCAAATTTCACAGACAAAAAAAATTAATAAGTGCTTGCTCTCCTAATTTTGAAAATATGTTTTTCCTTTGAAATTTCACTGGCAAACTTCAGGCATCTTCCCAATGTAATCTTAGAGTTTACTACTTTCTGAAGCTATGGTCCCAAGTGAATTCATCACGACAAAAGTAGCATATGACAAAAAAATTGCACATGCTTTTAGTATGGAAACTCTGTGGTAAGAAACTCCAGGCCAGTGTTTGAACATAAAGAAGGAAGTACTTTTTCACAGCAGTACTAGAGATGTGCATATCCATTCAAAATAAAAGCTCCATGAGTTTGCTTTCTGGATAGTAGGACATTTCATTTCCCTTTTAACAGAAGGGATCATAGATCAAAGGAAAGCAGCCAGGTGGGTCAGAGGGAAACACCAGCATTTCCTGACCTCATTACTTGTTTACAGATAAACACCAGACAGCTGTAAAAGTGACAACATGTTTTCACAAGAGCAAGAAGGAAATAGAATTGAACAAATCAAAAGAAACAGAATTATATATCCAAATTTGAAAGTCTTGAGTTTGTTTAATAATAAATGTTTCTACAGAGATTTTGAATATTTTCAATATTATGTCTCTATCATTTATTTGTATTGTCTCATTTATTAAATTCAAATGAAAGCAGTTTTTCTCTACAGAAGGTCTAAAGAAACCAGGAAGTCATCTCTATGTAGCTTGTAGTGACGTTGCAGCGAGGGTCTGCAGCAGACCATGCTACCAGATAGTCTCATGCAGCACAGAGAGTAATGACATTTGCACACTGCAGAGTTAGACAGCCCATATTGAAAGGCCCTGACTGCAAATTCAGCATCAAGATTACATTAAACTCCTAAAATATGCTGAGTGAGGTTCGGTTTCTGAGTTTGTTCCTCCCTCACATTTCATGTGGTATATTTCTCAAACAGGGAACCTGCTCATTCTCTCTGTTTACCAGTAGATAAAGTAGAACTGAAAACATTGTGTTGTACTGGAACGTGAAGAAGTTCAGAGTTCAAAACAATTGCTTGCTACAAAAATAAAGGAAGGCCTCTCCTATGAAATCTATGAACTCGAAACAGGGATACAGAACTAGTCGTTGCCAATAACTTTAACTTCATTTATCTATATTTGGCAAAAATTGTGCTGCAGCTGGAGATGAAATGCTGAGCTAAATAACTGCAGCGGCGTGAGCTCCAAAACAGCAATTACTAAGCTGTGCTGCCTTGTGTAAGATTTTACTTTTATTTATTGTATTTAAAGAAACTCTCTATGTATGTACAGTACAACAAGAACCGCCTGATCAAATAATGCCTGATTGCAAGGAATCTCAGCTCCACTGTCAAAATAATTCAGTGTTTAGCAAGGAAAACATGTTTTTCATGAAGCCAGACTACAATGCTGTGCATGGCAGTTTTATCATTCCACATATCTTTGTATTGTCTCCAATTTCAAGGAGTAACTCATATTAAACCTAAATTTGGCTTATCACAAACAATGAATGTATTTTTTTCTTACTATTACAAAAGCTAGTAGTTTTAAAAGGCTAAGAGAAAGGGGCACACAATCCCTTTCTTCATGGTCACAAGAACAAAAAAGCCATAATGATGTTGTTGTAGGAACTGCTCAACAACATTATTTCTACCATCTTTTTTGAAAAGAGAACAAGAAAACAGGAGGCGTGTTCCAGAGTCATCTCTTCTTTCCAGGTGGATGTTTTTGTTCTCAAAAGAGAAGCCCAAGTAGCTGTAATTATGGGTGTTCTGTGGTACTAACTCCACACATGTGTCTACTATCACAGTGCAGCCTCACAGTGGCCTCTCTCTAAAGCACTTCATCTAAGGACATGTTGACATTTCAGAGAGAGAAAAGGAGAAAATGAAGTGACATATGAGTATTCTTCTAGTTGTCCAAGAAAATAGATGCTGACGCCATAAATCTAGCTCCTTCCCAAAAAGTAATGTGACTGAAATAATATCACAATGCCAGAAAAGCTGACTAATTGTCTGGATTCCAAAACTGACATAATTTTTCCAAGATGACATAGTATTATTAGTAGTATCCAGTCCCTCAAACAGTGAATTTTGTCCTCATTGACCATATTTCTAACCCTCCTTCTCTTTACTTCCACAGATAGAAAACATGATACAAAGTCCTCCCTTCTTTCAAATTCTTGGTCATTCATGAGCTTTTTAACCCTAACAAACAAATTCTGTCACTATCTGTCATTTTCTAGATGCAATCAGCAGCACTTCTTTGGGACAAACTGCCTTTCAGCAGAAGTTTCCCAAACATTTAGGGCCAGTGGATCATTGCTGTCTTTCAAATTAATCAAAATTACTCTGCACTCTTATAATAAATCTACTTGAAGGCAATAGAAAAATTCTTAATACAGCTCCAGATTTTGTCTGCAGACCATCTGCCATCATTCTATCGACTGACCATGAGCCATTGATGAATACAAATCCACTGGTCTACTGCATGCAGAACTGGTGACATCTGCTCCTCATCATCTGCATCCTGGAAGCACCTAAGTCAGAGAAAATAGCCACGTGGATTATAGTAGGTCATATTCCTTAATTTCTCACTAACTTCATTATGTTAGAAGAAAATGTTAGATATTCCTGTGCTTAGGGAGAACCAAGCTCGATGTTTATATATCCTGGAATGCTTCTATATTTATTTCAAAAACCTGGTAAAGTCAAGAGAGGAAGGTTTGCCTCTTGTCACCTCCTCTCAAATTTTGGGCCTGCCTTGTTTCATTGGATAAATCTTAGTCTGGCAGTATACATACAGATACATCTTTTGCTCTTATTTTGTTACTCCAGCATAGATCTTGCAATTGAAACCTCTGTTAAATTGCTTCACTTCTGGATAAGACGAGCTTTTTTTCTGGAAGGAAAAGCAAGGCAAAGCAAGCCAAGGAAAGGGATATAAGTGCTATATGAATCTTCAAAATTTTTGATGAAATTTATCCACCCTTCATCAGTGGATATAGTCTGTCAAAACCTAGTTTCTCTCTCCATTAATCCATACTACAGGTCACTCTTGTAGTTCCACAGACATAATGTAGAAATATTTCAATGTTAACCTACAAAAATTTGCCACCAAAATCATCCACCAGCTATAGTTGTTCTCCGAGTACTTGTTAGTATAGGAGACCTTTCAGAACGGAAATGAGGCATTGCTAAGCACATGCATCTAGCAGCCCTAGATGGGCTCTGCTGAATTGACAGAGAAGCTAGTTCCAAAATCCCTCTAACTTGATATTCCAGTCTGAACGGGTCAGTGATTAGCTGCTCTTCACGACCAGGTCCTTGTACCTTGAAGGACATGAAAACTACATCTTAATTTACTCTTCCTTTTCAGAGTCACTAAGAGATGGCAGAATTAAACATTTCAACAGCCATCATTTTAAACCCAGCAAACCAAATGAGCCAAAGCATTCCAACATCAGTGCTAATACTTTTAAAATACAGTTTATTTTCTGTTTTTACATCAGAAAGCTCATACTTACATGGACATCCTGCTAAAAAGAGAGACTGCATACATATTTCCAGGGTAATCTAACTTGTACCAGAGGCTGCTAGGGATTAAATGACTGGATGTTAAGGAGGTTGACACTCTGATATATGGCTCTCTGCTTCTACTTTAACAACTTACAGCCATCGCACATGTTCAATGTTGTTTGGGCTGTGGTGTTTCAACATAACATGAAGCAGGAACTACAGCAACATATAATTTACAATGGAGAGTCTACATTTTACTTTCACATGTAGAACACATAGAGAATTCTTCCTTTTAAAGTAAAGTTTCCTTGTCCATTCATCACACAGCACTAATCACCACCACTTACACGTCTTAAAGAAAATGATGTACCATGTATCAGAAAAACTGACAGGGCAAACGACTGAAATTGAACACATCTGTACAAATTGTGAAGAAACTGCAGGACTGTTAAACAAACAATAATAATGGCAGTCACATTTCTTTTCTAAAAATGGAATCATTCCCCTGCCATTTACAACAGTTTACTATTTATGCACCTCCACAATTCTTCAAACCACTCTTCTTGAGTTGTTCCAAGGCCTAGATTGTGGTTCTGTCTCTTTGGAAAGATTAAAAACTAGACAAGCACATAACAAAATCCTAGCTAACTCTTTGTGTTCAGCAGGATAAGAGCACTGAAGAATCTTCTCTTTGCTAACAAGGTTACACTCTGCTTCAGAAAGATTTTCATGCACACAGATGTCTGATTGCACTTACTCTTTGCGCTGAGCTCTACCCTCCATTATCTAATTCACTGCCTTTTATATCTTCTATTCCATTCTTAGCTATTAAATAGAAAGACCATGGTGTTGAAACTTGTGTTAATATATACAATTACCTTGGCAATGGAATTATCTGGTATCTTCTTCTTCAAATTGCTGGTACGTATTGGCTGTTGTCTGCTAGAGAGTTTTCCTCCTCTGGGCTACAGTGCCAACTCTTTTGTTCCCAATTCCTCTGCAGCAGACTGGACACAAAGTCTATGTCACCTCTACAACCACTCAGATAGAGACACGAGAAAATAATAAGTCTTCTAAAACAAGGAGCTTCTTCTGGAGCCGAAAGCATTTCAGCTGAAAGTCATATGATAAGATATAGGCAGCTCATAGTTTTTCCCACTCCTGCCTCAAGTAGACACTGTGCTTTGCCCTTGTAGAGATGTGCATCTCCATTCACACAGGGCGCTGACATCCTATTTTCGTAAGACAGCCGCAGTGCAGGTAAATTACTGTCACAGCAGTAAGGCAATTCCCATTTCCACACTCTTCTAATCTGCCTCTGCCTCACTTCAGCTCTTTATACTGATTTGAGACAGTAATTCTTTCATTTTTATGCCAGCTGAGGGCCAGGCTCACCAGCCTCTGAGCTTATGGTATACCACCTCTGTGAAGCTCATGGGTTTTTTGTTTATACGACAGAATTCACTTTCACCTGTTAAAAGAATAACTTAGCTCCATACATGGGAATATCCTGCATATTTCAACCTCGCACAGCACTGCTGTCATTCCGGCCTGACTATTGCCAGTGACTTTTCAGACACAAGACAGTGATAAACCTCATATTGAAGCTAAAGTGTGTTTTACAAAGTAGTGCACTATTGATAGCTCGTAACCTGCAATCATTTAAAAGGACAAGCAAAATCATATTGGACATCATGAATTGTGGTTTCAGACAAGGAAATAACTGAGTAGCTCTTATTAGCAAACATTTTCTGAAGGGAAACCATTGTCCTAACCTTTCTAAATAAGAAAAAATAGAATACATGAAAAACAATTTATGAGGCTTACACTAGACTCAAAGCCCTCAATTTTTATTTGGTTGGTTGGCCCGTTGGGATTTTTTCCTTGTTATGGAGATATTTTCTTTCCTTATAGAGAGTGCAATATTGTTAATAACAAAGGATATACTGTTGATGGTAAATCTGGCCTGAATATCATTCAACTAACTTTAGTTATAAGGTCAGAAATAAAAGTAATCCTGTTATTAAATGCATATTCTAGCACCAACACTTTGCTAGCACTTTTCTTCATATGGCAACATGAGCTGAGGAGAGGCAGTAGTGAGGGACAATAACAATGGAGTCTCATTCATCCTAAAATGTTGCATAAAACTTAGTTTGTAATTTTTATCTGCCATGCTGAACTGTTTTCCCTTAAATTCCCAAGAGCAGCCAGGTGAATCAGGGGAGTATTAGGGTAAAGATTAAACAGATTTCCTTTCCTACATTTCCACTCAGGTGAGGGGGAAGGGCTCCAAAAAAACAGTTATTTTAACTGCATTTTTTGAGGAAAAAAATTTAAAAATTAAGATGGTGCCTTTTAATTTGCTAATTAACAACTTTTACTGTGGAGAATACTGCCAAAATGGATGAGATTATTTGATTCATTAGAGAAGAAGAAAAATAGAAATTAAAGGAATTAATATCTTAGATAATTCAAAATGTTCCACCGAAGCCAACAGAGCCAAGGATGCTATTTAGGGTGCATAGTTTCCAAATTTTTGTTTCCTGTATTTTCACATATTGCCTACTAAAGCAGTCATTGCTAGAAACTTGATAGGTGCTGTGGGCTGATTGTATGACAAATCAAGATCAGGTGAAATAACACACAGCATTTGCCAAAAAGTATAATTTGGGGAATCCTGAAATTATTTCTGGATTTGCAGTGAACAAGTGCAAAAAGGGTTTGAGAGCTCGATGCTGATAATGTTGCTATATATGGCTCTGGTTACTTACTCTCTTCCAGTTATTGCACCTCTACCCAGACACATGAGACTGATTCCATTCCATCCTTCACTAAACACAATTTTAACCCAAACCACTTTTCTCCAAAGAGAATGTCCTAGACATTGAACTAGGCATTTAGGCTATGCAGACACTCTCTACTGTTGTTTTAATATTCCTTGAGTTGACTAGAAAATAGCCCAGTAGCCTAATGGCTACTGAGCCTGTAGACTACCTTGGCCTAAGGGACTGTTCTGAACCAGCCATAACGTGACCTGAATATTATGTTAAAATCTTTCATTTTTTCAAGCAAATGTCTTAAAAAGAGACGGCCAATCAGCCTAAACACTAACCTCCTCAATCTGTTTCTGGTGATGTCTCACGTTAATTGGTTATTTACTAACCCAGCGAGTAAATCACAGTTTAGCCCAGTGGTTAGGGCATCGCTGTAAAAAATATGAAAGTGGCATCTTATCCTCTTCCACTGATAAAGTCATTAATGCAATTGAAACAGTAATTACTTGAGAGAATTTTTACCAGATGGCTCACATTTTTTACTAAGAGTGGGATACCAGGATTCAGTCTTTACTAGGAGAAAAGAGGGAATGTCTCCCACACTGAATAAATAAAGGATCAATACCCAAGACAGACTAACCATGTAGGAAGAAGAGGGGTAAAAAGGAGGCAACGATGGAAATGACCCTCAGGTCAAATAGACAGTAGGTTAAAAGTGGAATTAAAATTCAACTCCCGTCAGCTGGAACACAGACTCAGTTACTACAAAGCTTTGCCTGCCCTCGCTTCTTTTGCAGCTA
Organism: Oreocharis arfaki; assembly: GCA_013398015.1. NCBI lineage: Eukaryota > Metazoa > Chordata > Aves > Passeriformes > Paramythiidae > Oreocharis > Oreocharis arfaki. The sequence goes on along the minus strand of VZRR01007262.1, from coordinate 15,888 downwards.
GTTTTCCTACCTTGTCAGACACATTCATCAAGCCACTTCAGGTCACCTGGCTTTAGAGCCCAAACGTTCATTGACAAATTGTCCCTGAGCTCCATTTCTGGAGACATTTCCTCCTCTTAACCTGGGATAGGTTTTAAGATGGTTGAGGTGAAACATCCCCCCAGATTGCAGTGTTTGACTGAAAGAGGGGCCTATAGTGGTGAGACTGAACTGGCATGACTTCATTTCAGATGCCTGAACTACATAAGAGAAACCTCTATAATCCAGCTGCCCTGTCCACGTACAACATTTGTTTTCCCTACAGAGATATTATGATAGTTACTGCATGTTCTAAAATCTCCAGAAAAGGCATCAAGTACCTTTTCACTATTTTCACCACTTTGCAGTCATATTCAAATTCATTTATAGGCTGCTATTACTCTTCAATTCTTAAGAAACCCATCCTAAATTTTTATAGAAGTTTCAGTTAACAATGAAGCTAAGTTCCAACAACACAGCAACCATCCTTAACAGCTGGCTTTTTTAATGGCATCCAAGACAAAAAACAGAAAATGTTTCAGTGATGCTGACCAAAAAGATGTGCCATCTCTTCATGAATAAGAGAAGGGGAAAAGCACTCCACAACTAAGCACACTCACCAGCTGGAAGAGAGGGAGAGGCAGCGGGCAGGTGCAAAAAAGCCATTTTGGGGGTGTAGCTGGTTTTCTCTGTATTCCAAAGGACAAACAGCAAAAAAGCTTTCTGTGGAAAGAGACAAATGTGGATTAGTCTAGAACTGACTAGTTAATTAAAAAGGACAGTATACAAACTCACACATTTTTAAGGATTAGGCCCATCACACACACACTGTTTTTCAGTATTGTTCTCTGCAATAAAACTGAGATTGTTTTCTGAACAGGATGCCAGCTGCTTCCTGTTCAGGCTACTAATACATAACACTGCCATTGTATCCCATCAAGGGATCCTCACTCTGATCACCAGCCAGCTGAACAAATGCACAATATTAAGTAAGTCCTCATAAAAACCTACAGAATCGATTGGTGTAATTCAGCCTAGTCACACTAACTTCAGCAGCATTTTACTCCTGCTTAGGACCTAATCTGATTGGTAATTTATCCTTCACATGATTAACTAATTGTTCTACACTTATACATAGGAATTCCTAATCTATAGGTTATACATGGATCACATAGTCACACTTACATATTATGAACTCCCAGGTGCACTTGCAATGAAAAGGTACAAAAGCAGCAGAAACCTTCCTGTGGCATGAGCTGTCTTGCTCTCCTTTGCCACAAAGAAGCAGCCTCTGACCTTCTGCAACTCTTACTGTGAACATCTCCTTCCCTCCCAAGAGGCGATCTTCCCCAAGAAGCCATGGCCTCATTCCATGTAACTCAAAACTGCTGTTACCATGGTTAATATTTCTGACTTGATTGGCACCACTAGTAATTGAACTGCAGTCTCTTGAGCACAGCAAGCTCTATTCATTAGCCCCTATTGTGTTAGGACACTGCATCAACCCACATTATTTTTCTGTGTTAAGGGGAAAAATCAGCCATGAATACAAAGTTATGTTGCCACACAAGATTATGCAGTTTTTCTCTTGGATTAATTTTATGAAATTAAATAAAATATTGCACATAAATTTTATTTATGTCAATAACAGTGCAATATGGAATAACGCACCTTCATTTTGACTGTATAATATTATGTACATCTAAAACCCAAAATAGTTTAGTATCAGTTTTATAAGAAGACTTCTGGTTTCATCACCATATTAACAAAACATTTGCAGTCTTCTATCTCATTTTCTCCTAGTTTATATAGAGTTACACTTTATATGAATTTGCTGATTTGAGTCTATATGTGACGGAATGCTATATAAGTAATGAAAAGAACAATATACTAGAAGATTTCCTATATAAGGAACAGGACAGATAAAGTTTAAAATGCAGATTCCAGCCGCCTATACAGACCAAGTCTTTATATATTTTATATATTTTAGGAATTTTAGAGATGATACTATGGTGTATATATAAAGAAATTAGACCAATTAGAAATTAATTCATAAACCCTGACAATTTTGAGCTGATGGTTTAATAGAAATAGTCAAAATACAAGAAATATTTTGTATTCTCATCCCATAAAAACTTCCATAAATTAATAACCTCAAGCATAAAGGAGATGGAAGTACCAGCAAATTGTTCCAGAGTGATCCTTCTGTTCATCATTCTTCATTTTTACTGTAACAAATACCCTCTTGGTTTTATCTTTGCAAAAGTTTTCAGGTTTTGTCTGTTTTATTTGTTTTTCCTTTCTCCCTTAGGACCATGAGAGATGTGTGAGAAATATTCATCACATAGATTCTTTCCCATGGGGAAAAAGAAAAAAAAGTAAGAGAAATATAGGTGCTAAAGGAAAAATTTTTGCTTTACTCCATCAGCCTACCTTGGCATTGTGAGACGGATCTTGGAAGACTGAAGAGTTTGCAGGACCTCAGAATGCGAGTTAGAGAAAGGTGGATGCAAGAGAGAGCAAGAGACACTGTCAGACACTGACAACGGACAAACTGCTTCTCATCGTAGCTTGTTATTAAGTGGAGTACAATATTCTTCACACTCTCAATGCCAGGATTCTCACCTTTCCACAAGTTACACTCTGTCTTGAAAAGCAGTAATTTATTCCCAATCTCTTTGGTTTCCAGCCTCACCTGTATTATGTAGGGACAAATAGGACAAGTCACACAAACCAGTACATATTCTAGCAGAGATGTGCCCGTACCACACAACAGCGCAGAAGAGGAGTACTGAGAGATCTGCCTACTGAGAGATCTGCTTCCCCAAGGTCACAGGATGGATGGCCCTGTCAGTGGCTCTGGCCTGTTTCAGCTTCCTCTGAGAATGTTCAGTGCTTGGAACATCAGAAAAATCTAGTTGTGTCCCATTTTACACAAATGACTATAGAAGCACACAAAATTGGTGGCACTGTATATTTAGATCTTTTCCCATAGCATATAGATAACAACACTTATCTTTCCCTTTATCATTGTAAAGCTTACTTCGTATTTGCAAGGTACTTTGTTGATAAGACCCACAGTTGCCAAAAGAAAATTCATGGTACTGTGAAAATCCCTTATCTGGTGCATGCCTGCTGCTGGGACTGCATATGAGGAGCACTAAGAGTGACAAATAGACTGTGAAAGGCAGTATTAATAGAACCTGCTTCATTTTGAGTGAGCGATTCTCTGATGCCTAATATGCTAGTTGAGCCACCCCAGCAAGGTTCTAAGGACACACACAATTTCCCCCTTCTCCACATCAAGTTTAGACTAGATGGTCCAACAGATTTAAAGTCATTAGAGAGAGGACTGGCCAGCAAAAAATAACAAAATACTCATTTCTTAAGAAAAAAAAGTTGAAACTAATTATTGATCATCTGTCTCATCCAGCAGTCTCTGTCCATGCCATTCAATAATCAATGTAGGCACCCTTTGAAAAACCACTGTATGTGATCAAGTAATAGTTTTCATAGCACATGTGCCAATGAATATGTTGTCAGGCATCAGATCAAGGCCTGTGGCTCTCACAACACTAATGCTTTCACACTTCTGATTACCTCATTTCCCAACTGTAAGTTGTTTTAAATGTAATCTTCCATTAATTTATTTTGGGCGTGCATAATCTACACAACTACATGTCTTCTTATGCTTAGTCTGCATTTTAAGGCTGATGCACCAGCCCACAGTACTGACAGCCATGTGCTCCCAAAGCATGGGCACACACGCTCCTGTAGATTTCTGAGTTCTTTCTTTCTTTCTCCATGGCTCTATCAGGAAGAGCATTGCCAGCAAGTAGAAGGACATGATCCTGCCCCTCTACTCAGCCCTGGTGAGGCCACATCCGGAGAGCTGTGTCCAGTTCTCAGCCTCTCAGTGCAAGAGAGACATGGAGCTCCTGAAGCAAATCCAGCAGAGGCTACAAAGATTATTACAGGACAGGATCATCTCTCTTTCAAGGAAAGGTTGAGGGAGCTGGGCCTGTGTAGACTCGAGAAGAGATGTCTGAGAGTGGATCTCATCAATGTTTATATGTATGTGAAGGGAGGATGGCAAAAGGATAAAGCCAGGCTCTGCTCAGTGGTGCTGGGCAATAGGACAAGAGGGAATAGGCAGAAGCTGGTGCACAGGAGGTTCCAACTCAATATGAGGAAGAACTATTATGCAAGAGATTATGCACTAGAACAGGTTGCCCAGAGGTGTTGTGGAACGTCCCTCACTATACATATGCAAGAACTATCTGTGCAATGTGCTCCAGGACGACCCTGCTTAAGCAGGGAGGTTGGACCTGATGCCCCACTGTGGTCCCTTTCAACCTTACCCACTCTGTGATTTCTGCTCTTTCTTTCCCAGCCTCATCACCATGTGGGATTTGTAGCATTAAGTAGCCCCACAAATGGTCATCCCTGGCATGCATTAACTATACGCCCTTTGTTTCACAATTCACACAGTCCTCTTCAAGCTCCTGCTGGGACCACTGCAAGCAAATCTCATGTATGAGCAGACTGGTTATGTTCATGCCCCCCAGCTTTCATTCTTTTTGTTGGCCAACATGCCTGCTACATAAATAATAATGGTTTAAGAATAGAGCTAAATTCTGTTCCTCTGTTGAACTGCAAATATTCTCAGCTAAGCTTTTTAGAGCAGTTTGTAAACAGCACAAAAACCAGATGTGACTCAAAGGACACTCTCATGTAAATATAAAAAGTCATAATTCAAAGTACAATGTTAAGTCTCAGTAATTCACACCAATTTGAGCTTTCCACTTTAGTGGCAACAATCCTGAGCTGACAAATACTACTGTGTAAATTTGTATAAAATTCAGTGCATTACAAGGTATCAAAATCATTGTAATAGCAGTGGACTTTTCCCTGGAGCCCAGTACATACACACAGATTTTCTAAAGTGCCTAAGGAACGTAGGTGCATAGGCAGTACTGAAGGTCAGTGGGATTTCCATGGCTAACTCCCTAGGACTTGTTGGAATTAGTCCCTTGCAACTACTAATTCAGGTACAATATACAGCGATTCACCTCTATATTTTATTATAGATAAAACAATAAGCTTCCTTTGGATTGATCCTGAATCACACCTGCCTACCTACCTTTGCAGTGAGGTAATACTTGTTGGTAAAGTCATCTCTAATGGGAGAGAGAGCATCTGAGTCTGGCTGTGGCTGTTTATTATCTTTGCTTCTATCCTCTTGGGGGTTTTTTTCTTTATGTTCAGCATCTCCCATTCTCAAGATAATTTCTTCATGTGTGTTTTGATACACACAGTGTTTTTCTTACTGGCCACACACTCTTTTCTCTCTGCATCACCAGGCTGAATGCAGAAGGAATAAGTGACTTAGCTGCTTCATTCTCCAAGTTGTATTTACGACAATGATGACAGCATTTGGGTTAACTCCTTCTCATTTTCTGATAGGACTGAAGCAAAATTAAATGTGTTTTTTAACCAGACAGTAGGGAAGTTTTTTGAGTTGGAGGTATGTCGGCGGTACCAGAGCACTCACACGGATGAAAGAGACATAGTCACGCAACCCCTATAACCCTCCACTCACACCCATCCAGACTTACTCTCCCTCACATTCCCAAACATGTAAGTGGGATTCTATCCCAGACAGTCTTGCAGAGCCCACTGATCAGCAGCATTCATTACATTAGAACACCTCTATCCATTACAGCACAATATACATCAATGAAGGAGCAAATCATCCATATAACAGGAGGCAATATTGTGCCTGCATTATGGCAAGGGAGTGCTCCTGGAGCTAACATCAAGTGCTGGGGGAGAAACCCTCAGCAGGAGACTGCATATGAGGTCTTCTCCCTGTGAGCCCAAGAGATGACAGACATGGATGCAGCACAGTGTAGCAGATGGGCTACACAAAGATATGTGCACAGGTCAGCAGCTGTTTGGACACACTGCTTGCAGTTATTGGATTCCACTGAATAAAATGGCCCCTGTTTCACTCCACAAATGTGAGGAACAAGTGCAGCTTTGAAACCAGTTTTGTTTGAGTATTCAAACAAATAATAAAAATAAAAGTCTTTTTAGTAAAATATTATCTTAATATTTGACCTAGAGCGCCAAAGATATAAGCCATGTGAGGATCAAATCCTCTTAGTCCAGCTCCTTCACGACTGGAAAGCACCAAGATTTAATGATTTTATGCTGGAAGATAAATAACAGTCCCTGTAGGAAACCGCACGTAGTATTTCAAAAGATTAGCCTTATTTGGTTTTGTTTTCTTTTACATAGGGTAATATAGTTTCTGAGTCATTATTAATAATTGTTTATGTCACAATAATGTCCTAAGCAACCCTCCAGGACAAATACTAAAAAGGATAAACCCTAAGCAATAGCTCCAGCAGAACAAGCGAAATTTTGTTTTCCCTGAACCTGGAACCTCTTGCACCTCCAGTTGAGCTGCTCCCCGAACTGCCAGTGCCACCCATGTGTGTGAAACATGGGGTGCTACTGAGCAAGTGGTACTACCTGCCTTTCTTCTGCTGTGGAAACTCAATCACCCCCCAGCTCCTTAACTCCTCAAGAGATCTGTCAAGGAAAATAAAACAAGCCTGGCATGCACTCAGCTGTGACAGTCGATCTGAATAATTCCCTAGTTTTGGTATCAGGCACCATGCAGCTCCCACTCACCTCAGTAGGAGGGAACTGGCCCTGTGCATTGCCCAATTTATCAACATGATACATGAAGTCTGTCTGGAAGATAAACAAGGGGACATATTGCGGTGACATACGAACTCTTTTCAAGTTGTGCATCCTAGGAGATAGATTACATGATGAACATGTGCAGTATGCCTTTTCCAGCTTGTCTTTCTGAGCTGAACTGTGATGTCCTTCCTGAAGAAAAGCTGCATTTTATCGCACAGATTAAACTGGCTACCCTTTCAGGAGGAGCCCCTCAGAATTCAGTTCTCAGGTACTTGAGTGCCTAATGAGAAGAGATTCATAACCCTTCGCCTGATGAAATTTTGTGTTGTCTTTCTCTTTGGGGAGAGGTGAAGTAGCACATTTCCATTCAGAAAAAGGCAAAGAAAAAGGAGCAAGCCTTGTGATGTAAAACTGTCACAGTGCCAGCCTGCCTCCTAACAAAGCTGTTTGCAAAGGCAAATCCACCTCAGTTCTATGCTTCCCCTCTAATTCAACATTTCTTGAGAGAGAAGAAAGAGCAGACAACACACAGTAATTTTTAAAAGGCATTAGGAGTAATATTGTGACAAACAAGTCAGCAGCATTTCAACACCTCCAAACACCGAACTGCAGAAGTTCGCCTGTCAAAGCACAGCTACAGAACAATTTCTGGACTTGCCATCCCCAGTGTAAAGTACGAAGGTGGGAAATCTCCAGGAACCTGAAAGACACATAAAGACAGCCCCCCTTCTCCCAGCCAAATTGATCTGGGGACCCATTCACTTCTTTTGCCTTTGAAAACTTCCTCTCCTAATGCAGTAGATGTTAGAGTTATTATGAAATCTGCTACACCTGGACTGCACTATTACTGAAAACAGATTATCTGAAGATAGTAATCTTTTAATAACATCTTTTCAAATTATCTATTCTCCTCTTGTCATTGATATGTTGTCATATGCTCAAAATTCATTATAAGTATTGATGCCAAGCTTGTGTCACCAGGCTGGAGAAAACAGGTAAGCATGGGAGTTTTTAAGAAATCAGTCACAAAAAATAGCCCTCTTAAAAATAAATACATTAATATACGGGGAACAAATAATCCAGACAGCTAGACTAACAAAGAGGTTGGCACTGGATATGTACTTAGACTATGTTGAAGTATGATTTAAAATGCTAGATGCCTTAATCCAGCTTTTTACATGCACACCAGTTACTCCAAGGCTACATGAACTTGTATCTTATCTAGTCAGTCCCAGGAACAAGCAAAAGTCCATGTCCTGTGAGTCCCAACTCACATCAATTCTTCCATCAGGTTGCCTACTACTCCCTTGCACCCTTACTCACCTAATGCTGGGGCCTCTCTAGGTAGCATATTTGTGCTGGTGGCTCAGAGTTGGTCACACAATAGGGTAGCTGGATGTTATCACCAGGTACAGAGCATCCAGGCCTGTTCATGTGGAGCATCCTTTTGCCCTAAAGCATAAAATTCAGCCCTTGAGATCTTAGCTCCTCAATTCTAGCCACTGGGTTACCTCAGGGCTACCAGGCTGGTACCTGAGTTTGGCTCTACAGGACTCCAAGGAAAAAGTAAAATGTACTGGTAATGAGCTATCTCTGCTCCAGCTGCATCTATATTATGCTACAGCTCTGCAAACATGAGCAAACTAGAGATCTTTTTCAGACTAGAGATCTTTCCTTTGGTGTGGCCCAGCCCTCATTCTGACATAGTCAAGACCTGAACAGGATGGCCATATCCTAGCTGCATTTTAGGGATAATTCTTGTTACATGTTCTGTCCCATCCATCCCCAGCTATGTGCTGGTTAAATCCATTACAGGGACCTTGCTGGAAGTTTTTGTATAGAAAATCACATATCAATGCTTGAGCATACACTGCTAACCCAGGTTAGATGTAGCTTCCGTGTCCTCAGCTGCCGAGGCAGAGATGAACCCAAAACACCCATTGTTGTCCTGGGCTGTCAGCACAAAGTCTCACTGTGGCCTGATCCACTCAATATTCCAGGAGCAAAAATTCAGGCCCACTTTTTGCCCTTAACACACCCACACACGGTGCTCAGGAAAGCCTGGGTAGCATTAAACACTGTGGTTGGTAAACCAAGACTTGGAAATTGGTTTGAACCAAGACTGGCTAAGGTGTTGTATTTTAAAGTGCGTATCAAGACACTCTAAAAGAAGCAAAAATAATGGGGTTTCTAGATAATGTCAATAGACATCAGAGCAGCCTAAAGGATGAATGAAACAGAAGGCACAGTTTTGTCACTTTGATACTCAGTTTCTATGCAGCCTTTTAAATCAGCCTTCTCAAAATCCAAACACACTCCCCTCTGCACAGAACCACAATACACACAAAAAGGAATATGCAATGCAATTTGGAGAGACAATATTAGGTTGGAAAATTTTGGACTATTTCGCTTACAGACACAATCGGTGCCAGTTTCGTGTATCTTTCTACCTGCATGAACGAAATAATTACCAGACTACAGCATTCTGCAGTAATGATCATTAACTGCAGTAGCAATATTGCAGACTCTAGGGCCTTATTGTAATCTTCCTCATTTCAGTGTTAAACTACTCTAACTTCATTAGCTTCACTGGAGATACTCCACTTTACACCTACTTAATTGAGAGCAGAATCAAGCCTCCACTGCTGTGGAAAATACTGGGTAGTGCAGCACTTTTCAAATAAAATGTAATTAACATGAAATTCTAGATCCATATTGCAATTTGCAGAACGATCACTGTGGGTGCAACACGACTTCCAACTCCCTCTCTCATCTTAATTTAGTTAGAAATAGGGCTGCTTGTGTAATATTTTCTCCATAGCAGCAAACAGAGGCATATATATTTTTCTTTTCCTATTGTTATTTTTTTCTCTTTATAAATCTTTGTCAGCAAAGGATTATTAGCTCACCTGAGAGAGGCAGTTAAAGTCAGATACTTGCCCATAATTAGGGAAACTTGGAATCCTTGACAGTGAACACCTGGCTTCTCATTACTACCTGAATTTTATACTTCCAAGTGTTAATCTGTCCTCAGGGTTTGCCTTGGAGTTTCATTCTGGAATTCAATGAAACCATCAGGTTTTCCAGGCACTGACACCTTTGAAATGTTTTCCACGTGGGAACCAATATGAAACATGTGTGATTATTACTGATTTTGCTGTGTTGATTTCTATTATGGTAGCACCCTGGAAAAATAGTACAGACAGCAGCAATAAAATCTTTCATTGAATAACTTTATACAGCAGGAAGAGTTGTGTTTGAAGGGGCTGGTTTGATGAGGGGAGAGGTGGAGGCATTGCTATGATGAATGGTGTTATCATGATTATAACTTGGTTTAAAGGATTCTAAGAACTTGCACATTTTTGAGCCTTGTGAGTAAGTTCTACCAGCATTTCTTTCCTCTTAAAAGCCATCACTTCTGCCATTCCTCATAGCTCTAGATGAAATACATGGGCTAGCTGGAACCTAGGAGCATGCTGATCGTGAACTCCCAGCTAACACTACAGGGCTACAGTTCAGGCAGATTACTGTAATTTCCTTTACTTTACTGAGTGCAGAGTTTTCTTCCCAACCTTTACCAGCCTTATGGGCAGGAAAATTTTCTCATTCCTACAAGACCAAATGTGCTGTAACTTTGTACTTTTTCCTCCACACACTGGAAAACCCAGGGAAAAGGATATCTTTTTATCTGTTTTTTCTTCTGTTAACCAGGAGAATTTACTATCCTGTGCCCAAATAAGAGTTGTCTAAATCACCCCACGCCCAAAGCTCTTATCGACTACTGTGAGGTAATAGAGGTAATAAGAAGTCAAAAATCCTCTGAAAGAAAAACACCAAAGAGTTTCCATGGAGCTGAAACTCACTCAGAAACATGAAAACAAGTGACTTTTAAACAACAATGCATTTGGTTTTGGAAAGCACCAGGTGCCAATGAGAAGAAAAACACCCAGGTTATCTTATCTTGATCAAGTCCAAGCCCTGATGCATTTGACAATTTTTAAAATTTTCAGTGAAGTCAGGAAGAGCAGACTTACTGCAGGAGTAAGTAGCATGCTCAGTGAAAGAAAATATGTAGAACTTATTTGGGATCTGATGTGGAAAAAAAAAGGAAGCAAAGTTGTGGAAGATCTGGTGACTGATCTAAGCCTGAGCATCTGACTTAGTAGTATTTAACTGATAAAACAACAGTTGTCATGGAATACCAGAAGAAAAATACAGAAGAAAACTGAGAAACCCCAAGTTAACCTATGGTGAGCTTTGTATGTGAAATGAATTAAGAATGCAAGATGTAATTAAAACATCAAAAAATCAAAAGTGCTGAGCAAAATAGTCTTTGTCTTGAAGCTCAGTAATAAAAAATTGAAAACTCCTTTGAACTTCAAGGTTCAACACAGATTCTAATGTCTAATCTGTCAAAGATGCTAAAAATGAGCATCAATATATTCCAGCAGAACAAGAGAATTTGTTCTTCCCAGAAGACACAGGAAATTTCATGTCCCTATTTCCCAGAACTCAGTTTCATTTAAAAGCAACCAGAGTCCAGTTCTTACCACTGCCGAAGGACACCTGAAAATTTTTCCCTGGAGAATAATATTTTCTTTCTTTAGTTGCACAATTATGATTGGAGTTCTGGATACAGGCCTGGGAGACACTGCTGCATATACTTTGAAGGAGACTACATAACCTTTTTATCAGAACTGGAATGCAAGCACATTTCCCCAGACCTTTAGTGAGGTCCTAGATGCATGGCATTTCCCAGATTCCTTGGGGATATCAAATAATCTTACCACTCTCCTGGTTGCTTGTGGAGCAGCTTCAGAGTACCGATCCCTACTCAGCTGAGCTCATGTTAAAAAAAAAAAAATCTTCATAAATATATGCTTCAGATTATTCAGAAAATTAAAATAAAATAAACCAAAACCAAACAAACAAACAAAAACAAAAAAAAAAGCCTCAAACCTGTACCATAGGAACCGTGTGCATTATGTACCTATATTTGTAAGTAATGCAAGGGAAAGTTTAACTTAGATGCTTCTTCCTTCAACATTTTTTCTGTCTCCATTGACTGTTTCAATACCTGCATTAACCCCCTTCTCCTCAACTCCCTACAGTCTGTTTTTTCTCTCTGTTGTAACATCCTTCCTGTCTCTGCCTTTCATTTTATGCAAATTTGGGTGTCCTGGGGTGATGATCATAGACCTGAAAATAGAGGAATGCGATAGTCCTGTGCTAGAGCTTTAGACTCAAATCAAGAACAGAGGATCACTACCTGCTCTGCTGGGAGCATTTCTGAGCACGCAGTCCACCTTATGCAATTCTTCAGATCTCACTATTTGTCTTCCAGTTATGTGTGTCAGGAATGAATTGTCTCACAAGGCAATAGGGCAGATTTGTGCAGCAGTCCAGCTCTCTGGGGCTGGTGTCTTGCATCACAGACATGTGCCCTGTCACAGGAATAACACAACGCCAGCTTTCCCGCTCTCAATCCTCATGTATTTAATTGTATCTGCATACAGACAGTGTATATGTAATTTCATACTTCTGCAAGTCCCACTTCCTTTGACATCATCTTCTCTCATTATAGAGACTGTAGTTCTCAGTTTTCTGTTAGAAAACATCCACAGATGACATCATGAAATATGTTGTGGTGGTGCCTCCTGTGAAGAGTTTGAAGAGTTAGTGACCCTGCCCCAGTAAAACTGACAAACTCTGTTCACCGATGAAGTTACATGGCAAATTAGTGGGCTCTGAAATGTTAGAGCCCGCGGCTCTGGGACGGTTCTCCCGCAGCATCTCCGGGGCCCGTGCCCCGGCGCCGGGGGAGGGGAAGGCCCGGGCCCGCTGCAGGAGACGGAGCCCGGGGCCCGTTCCTCCCCCGCTGCCCCGCGGGAGAGCTGGGACAATCCCCACTTCTCTCCCTTCCACAAGGCTTGAACATGCACATTCGGAAAAGCGCAATTGGCCAAAACACACGTCAATCAACTCAGTTCCAACCCATGACATTCTATGAATTCAGCTCGTGGGTTCTCACAAGATGAGGAAATGCTAATCTAAACAACCACTATTTTACCAATTTTGGCTAAAGAGATTGACTGATGAACCAGCTTTTACTGCCTGTCAAGAGAAATGACGAATAAAAAAAATCCCAGAGGGATTTTAGAGACATACACAAAAGCAATGAAGGAGAAGGGTCAAAAAAGTTATAGGACAAAGAAACATATGTTCATGTGATAGGGAAGATCTGACTTAGCTAATGGATCAGCTCAAGATGTAGAAACACTGTCTTGTGCAGAAAACAGCAAGAGAAATATCTAAACAGAAGCAAGAGTACCTGCTTCCAGCTTAATGATGTTCCAGGGGAATAAGGAAAAGGCAAAGAAATGTATATAGGATTTATCACATTTATCTTGTGCTAGTAAGTAAGGAGTAAAAGAAAACCTGAACTCAGACCTCTGGCATAGTATTAATAAATATATCCATGCTACCCTGTATACTTGAAATGTAAAATAGTGTGCTCACATACTTGCCAATAGTGATTTCTAGGAAAACATATTTAAATTTGTGAAGTCCAAAAAGTTGGTGTTTTGTTTAGTGGAGGGAACAAAAAAAACCCACGTTGTTTTGGATGAGAACAAATGTTTCATTTTGTGTTTTCCAATTCAGTCAACAACAAAATATACTTCATTGCTAGCATCACTTGCAAGTCGGGCATATACACAGGAAAACAAAAGACCATAGATTTATGTTGTCTGTTGCACTGGAGAAACCCAAGGGGAAACTCTGTTTGACAGGCAAAAAAAGAAAACAGAGGAAAGAATTCTTATTTCAAAATCTTTAACTGGATTAAAGTGACAGGGAACAAATGACTACAAGTCTCAGGAGCTGAGGACTTCCATCTCTAGGTGTGCTGGTGTTTCTATTATGATCCCCCACTTCAAATATAACTACAGAGACGAAATTGATTTTCTGGTTTTATGACCTTTTTAAAGGCACATTAATGTTCTACATAACTGAGTATTTGCACAGTACTTTATTATGTGAAATACCATTAATTTCAATGGGAGTTTGTGTAGTATGGTAACGATGTCGTTAAACAGTGCTGTTAAACTCGTTGGGCTATTTACCATCCTGAATTACACCTGGACACCCCCTCCTCCTGAGCAGCATGGCCTCTCCCACACCTCTGTACCTGAGCCATACAGTGTGCCCCTGCTTCCCCTCGCTAGCAGAGGCCAAAGACCAAAGCTCTGCAGCTGCAGCTAATGACTAACAGGACATTTTGAGATGTGGCCCGTGTTATATCCATCTGCACAAGTGCAAAATTTGTCAGAAGACCCTTACAGGCCTTTACTCTGTGGCTGTGCCATGAGATGGAATGGCTTAGTTTATCACTCTATCCTAAAATGTCCCAGGTTTATTCTCACAACACCTTTGTGAAGAAGGAAAAGAGCAACTTAGTTCCCTGCGGTTAAACTGATGCATGCACAGAGATACAGAATCACAGAATCACTAGGTTGGAAGAGACCTTCAAGATCATCAAGTCCAACCCATAACCTAACCTCAACTAAACCATAGCATCAAGCACCACATCCAATCTCTTTTTGAACACATCCAGGGATGGTGACTCCACCACCTCCCCTGGTAGACCATCCCAGTACCTTACCACTCTTTCTGTAAAAAACTTTCTCCTAATATCCAGCCTGTATTTTCCTTGCCGCAGCTTAAGACTGTGTCCTCTCGTTCTATCAGTTGCTGTCCGGAGAAAGAGACTGACCCCCACCTGACTACAACCACCCTTCAGGAAGTTGTAGAGAGTGATAAGGTCACCTCCGAGTCTCCTTTTCTCCAGGCTGAACAACCCCAGCTCCCTCAGCCGTTCTTCATAGGGCTTGTGTTCCAAGCCCCTCACTGGCCTAGTTGCCCTCCTCTGGACACGCTCAAGCTTCTCAACATCCTTCCTGAACTGAGGGGCCCAGAACTGGACACAGTACTCAAGGTGTGGCCTCACCAGTGCCGAGTACAGGGGAAGAATGA
>VZRR01007249.1:808-12925 GCA_013398015.1 Oreocharis arfaki | reverse complement strand
CGCCTTCCGCCCTTCCCGCCCCGCTCCGCCCCTTCCGCCCGTCCCTCGCGCTGCCCTCAGCGCGCACGCGCCTTCCCCGCCCTCCCCAACGCCCGCCTGAGCGCGGCGGATTCAAACGGGACTCGAGCGGGGCCGCGGGAGCCGCGTCCTCCTCCCCCGGCCGAGCTTCCTCCTCCCCCGGCCGAGCGGCTCCGGCCCCCGTGGCTGAGAGAGTGGGACCGGGACCGGGATACACTCGCACTGCGTCCGGTAAAACCTGAGGAGAGACGGGCGCTGCCGCCGCGCGCAACGGGTGACCTCGATCCCCTCGGGGTATCCCGGTCCGCCTCGGGCTGTGCTGGTTCCACGCAGGTATGGAGGGTGGGCAAGGCGGCAGGTCTCAAACAATGGATTTAATAATCGCAGCCGTTGATAGTATTTTAAGCCAAAAGCGAAATAAAGACTTTTTAAAAAAGTTTCCAAGTGTGAGCCGCCGGAGGGAGCTGTGCGAGCGCTCCGTGCCGGGCCACAGTGTTAAATGCGGGGGGTTGTCACATTGTATAATTTTTTTTTAATCAATTCCTGTCTACAATAGGGTTAATAAATCTATTATTATAGACTATATAGTAGTCGATATATAACGTTCTTTTTGGTGCCTCCAGACTTCGCTGATGACTCTGTTAACACATTTTTTCTTGCTTAATTACGTTTTTAAGAAAACACCTCTTTAAACTTCAATCATCTGATGTAATCTCCCTGAGAGAGCCTTCTAAAACTGCCTTATATAAGCCAGATATTTCTTGAGTTTTGCAGTAAATTTCCAACTCCTTTTTAAGTGGACACTTCAATATAATAAGGATGCTCCCTGTCTTATGAGGAATCACTGCACTGATACCACACTGCATTTATCTCCAGAGTTCTGGGAAATTTATTGGCTTGTCAAGTGCCAGTCCCTTTATGCTTCCTTTCCTGCCTTCAATTTAGTAAGATAAAAGAGAATTACTCAATTTACTGTTTCATTTACGTTCCCTTTGCTTCTTTGACAGATCAGGAACCTTCCAAAAAATCTGCTTTTGTGCACAGTATTTGCAACTTGGGTCTTTGCTAAATTTCTGCCTTCCTTTTTGTTCCCCCTCAGTGTGATGATGAAGGATATGACGTCCTCAGACCTGGAAGATCTATGCTTCCACATCAATGCGAAGATTTCAAGTATTAAGAAGTGTATCCTATTGAGAAACATAGGTAAACAAGAGCAACAGTGGGGTTTGGTTTGCACTTCATTCCAAGAAAGGCATGGAGCAGCTGGAGCGTGTCCAGGGAAGGGAACGGAGCTGGGGAAGGGGCTGGAGCCCCAGGAGCGGCTGAGGGAGCTGGGAAAGGGGCTCAGGCTGGAGAAAAGGAGGCTCAGGGGGGCCCTTGTGGCTCTGCACAACTCCCTGACAGGAGGGGGCAGCCGGGAGGGGGGCAGGCTCTGCTCCCAGGGAACAGGGGTAGGATAAAATAGCCTCAACCTGTGTCAGGGAGGGTCAGGTTGGACACCAGGAGGAATTTCCCCATGGAAAGGGTGGTCAGGCATTGGAAGGGGCTGCCCAGGGAGGTGGTGGAGTCCCCACCCTTGGGATTTAAAAGCCATATGGTTGTGACATTTGGGACACAGGTTAGTGGTGGCCTTGATGGTGCTCTGGGGGAATAGCTGGACCTGGTCTTAGAGGGCTTTTCCAAACTAAATGATTCCATGAACTCTGTTGGCTGTGCGGAGTACAAGGCTGACAGTTTGGCTTGGTGCTTCTCCTGGATGGCTATGGTGGCTGGGGAGCAGAGAGTTAGATAATCACTGCTTGATAAGGAGAGGAACATCAGATTTTGGTTTTTCTTGGAGGCTTTGTAGCTTAATGTTCACTCTCTGACAGGTGAAGATGAACGCCGCAAAGCTGCGCTCCACAAAATAGGGAATGAGGTGATCCTTATACATGAACTCCTGAATAAAATGGAAACTGAAGTTAAACAGCAAGAAAAACTGAAGGATTTGCTAAAAGTAATTTTTTTTTCTTTTCCTGTTCATAAAATACTGAAAGATTCAAAGAAATCTTTGATACCTGTGTAGGGGGTTTTTTCCCTAGATCCTTAGTGATGTTTGGATGCATGTGCTCACAAGAGAAACTGGGGCTTGGAACAGGCTTGCTGATGGTTTGTTAAGTTCTCCAGCACAATGAACATTAAAAATTGTATTTTTCAAAGCTTATAGATAGAATCATAGAATTACTGAATGGTTTGAGTTGGAAGGGACCTTAAAGCTCATACAGTGCCATCCCCTGCCATGGGCAGGGACACCTTCCACTATCCTAGGTGACCCCAAGCCCTGTCCAACCCAGCCTTGGACCCTTCCAGGCATGGGGCAGCCACAGCTGCTCTGGGCAACCTGTGCCAGGGCCTCACCTCCCTCAAAGAGAAGAGTTTATTCTTAATATCTGACCTAAGTCTACCTTCCTTCATCTTAAGGCCATTAAAAGCAGGTCTTTGTCATTGACCTTGAAAACATACCTTCATCATAATAGATACTGTGATCTAAAGAGCAGTTCTACTTCATATCTTTGCAATAGCTGTGAGAAGTATTCAGTCAGACTATTTGTCTGTTACTCTGCTGTGTATTTGCACTGCCTTTATTTGTTAAGTTTTTTGTGGAAGCGTTGTCTGGGGAATGTAGGTGAGTTCACCGTAGCATCTCGTCTCCACTACCACCATTCCCCTGACCAGACCTTGCTGCAAGGTGTATTGCTGAAGCTCCTTTTGCCTGCTCAAATTTCTCTGACATTCTGACGGCAAGGACAGATGCTTCTCGCTTTGTATCTTTACTAGTTTCCCTGGGGAAATTATGGGGTAAGGAGGTAAGATGATGGAGAGAGAGTAAAGGACACCTCTTAATAAAGCTGAAGATTAATTTAGTATTGCCCTAATTGTACTTGCCTGCTGCTAGTTAAGTTCAGATTTCTGATACAGTCTTGTATTAATTTCAGAAGATCCAGAACACTGCTGAGAGAGATCAAAAGGAAGCACAGCACCTCCTTGAACACATTCCACCCTATCTGCCCAAACCAACTCAGAGCTGGTATGTGGTACCCAAGCCTGGAGGAGTCACCTTCGCCCCCCTGGCCTCTGCCGAGGACACAGGCTCTGGGGGGCCCTGCACTCCGAAGGAGCAGGGCTCTGGTGCTGGCGGGTGGGTCGCAGTCGAGGCAAGACTGCTCCGGGCAGGCACACAGGCGGGGCGCGGTGGAATGGCGAGCAGAGAAACCAAAGAGAGCCGACAGGGGGTCTCCTCCAAGTCTCCTTTATTCAAGGGGGAGCAACAAGACCCTCAGCAAGAGAAGGGCAGAAGGAGATGTCCGGGGAGAACAAGCTGTACACGAGTTTATAAGGGGTACAAAACTGGGGCGGGGTCCAGGGTCACAACCAATAGGAACACACTTGAGAGGAGGGTCCGGGGATCCAGGGTCAAATCAACGCGTTTGAGGGGAGGGTACAACAGATTTACAATCAACAGGGCCAACGAGGCGTCGAACTTAACTTTACAGAGGGAGGGGAGGGCCCTAGACCTCGGTCCCGCCCATGGAGTCCCCCTCAAAGGAGGAGCTCTCATTACTTGGGGTGGGGTCTCCCTGATAGATAACTGGGAAGACTGAGGTGGGACCTCCCACGTGGAGGATTCAGGCTGCTCCTATTAGTGTGAGGCTGCAGCGCTGTACAGCTCTGCTCCTTTCACTCCACATTAATTTTGGGAGACAAGGTTGTTGTGTGTATTGATTCTGGAGGTGGCTCTTGTCCAGGCTCGTGCTGGACAAGAAATCCATCCAACAAATCCATCAGGTCAAGTCTATAAAATACCAAGTTGTTCCAATGGGAGCTTCCAGGGGTAGGTGTGATGTAGGAGAGAGCAAGTGCTTCTCTGAGCCTGAGAATCTCTTGCTTTAGAATCACAAACACACTGATTCTATAACTGTAGTGCCTATGGATTAAAGGGTTAGTGACCCAAATGCTGGGTCACTAGAAATGAAATTCAGCTCTGCCATTCCAAGTACAACTTAAAAAACCAAAATCCTCTAGCTCAGTCATCTTTCTGTGGGACTTTGAATTACGTTTGTGGTACTTTGGTTCTCTTTTCCCTGCACCCACCTTGTATTTATCTCAGCTAACTATGACATGCCCTTACCTTGGAGAGGGCTGTGGCAAGAAGCTTTTCAGAGTCAAGTAGCTCAAATATATGAAAATGACGAGTATGTGAAATAACAGCTGTTACTCAGAAAGCTTCTAAGACATTTTAACTCCGACTGAGTTTCTCATCTCTTTCTCTGGCCTGTTGGAGTTGCTTTTTTTTCTGGAGTGATGTTAGTGTATGTCAGGTGGGGTCACTTGAAGAGTCTGAGGATCCCAGAACTTCCTTCCCACCTCATAGCTTGTCAGAAGACAATGCATTAGTTTGAATTCAGTGCTTCCAATACGTGCCCTGAATCTACCAGCTTTACTTGGTCTGGTTCCTAATGCCAGAGAAGCCTCAGCCTCAAAACATGACAGGCATATTCCAGCAAAGTCAGAGGTTAAATATGTGGAAAGAGGCTTCCAGAAGAGAAAAATGAACTGTAATTTTAGTTAGTGTGTAGCAGTATTGTCATTGGTGTAGGTATTGTATTGAAACTGTTCTTAGCTGGTGAAGGGATGATGTGTGCAGAAGCTTTTTTCTTATTCCCACCCTTTCGACATGAACCCTCAGTTTAGGAAACGGCCTCTCAAAATGTCTCTGGAGGTCTCTTGTCCCTTTTCAATTTAGATGTTGCTTTTTGTGTGTGTGTGTGTAAGAACTGAAGTTTTTCAGAAATTACCACTTGGGTTTTGCCTTCCTGTCGTAACTTACTTTCTTAATGTAGGAAAACCTTTGTCTTAATGTTGTGTTAGCTCCTGGAAATTGTTTAGATGTAAAAGAGGCTTGTTTGGTGACTGCTTGTGCCATCTCTGATATCAAAATACTTTTTGGGATGTTGGTTTCTCTTGCAATCTCATCCTGCTTGTGATCAGGAAGTTAGTTGTGATATTACTTTAGCTGGTTCTTCCCTTTCTAGAGAAAACCACAATATGTAAAACCAGCCACTCTTTTCTGATAATTTTCTGCACATTGTGCTCTGCCAGCTCACAGCTGCTGTTCTGTCAGTGTCAGTTTGTTGCTGGTTTTTCTTGGGTAATAATACACTGCATGACGATGCCACTTGTCAGAGCACACTTTCCCCTTCTGTCCCCATTTTGTCACTTCTTGGTGTTCACTGTGTTGTGCAGTGGAGGGTCAAGGAAGTGTAGGAAGGGACATAATGGTTCACAATCCACTGTATCGCTGTAAGTATGTTTTCAGGCCTCTTCCCCAAACCTTCCTGCACTGACCTCCTCCATGTCTGTTCGTTCCCCTATGCCCCCAGAAATGTGGGGCTGTGAATACTAACGGGCTGTTGAGTGATTTTCATGAGATAATGCAGAAAGCAGAGGAGCACTTGAACGCTGGTGAGAAAGGCCTTGAAGTCCCTGGGAGAATGAAAACACCCACACAGAGAAACTGAACGATTCATGGCTTTAGCTATTGTTTCTCTCCTGTATTCTTGGGCTTTCTGTTCTTGTTTACCAGAGGAATCTCACTGAAATAAAAAGCAAGTTCAGTATCTCTCAAGCTCTTTGTGTCCCACGTGTTTGTTGAGAGCAGTTTCTCATTCCACCAGAGCCAGATTTTGTAAACAAGTGTCAGTTCTTTTCATGGTTCAGGTCAGCGGTGAACTGTGTCTGTACCACCTCACTGCAGCAGTGCAGGGACAAGGGAGTGGGAACACAAAGGGAACACAAAGGAGGGGTGCCTGGGGCCGGGGAATCATCTCGAAAAGGTTTGTAGCAGTGGGTCAGACAGCAGGAGACTGGAGCGTGGGAGGAACGAAGTTTCAAGATGTGAACTTGCTTCCCTTGGTTGTTGTGTTTATCCTTTCATTCCAAACCCACCTCCACCGCCACCCAAATTCTGCCCCACTTCCCCTTCCCTCCTGTTTGCTGACATTCCCTGCTAGCTGCAGGGTGCCAGGATTCGTTTTGTTGCTGTGGTTCAGATGCAAACAGATGTTTTTCAGATGATGACATCTGAGTAAGTTTAGCTGCAGATGTCCTGGGTTTCAGAAGGGCTCTGTGTTGTGTCACAGCGCAAAGCGGAGCTGCTCCTGTCCGTGTGTCGCCGACCAGGCAGTGTGGGAGCCCAGCAGGTGGCACTCGCTGTCCTCTCCATGGCACTTGTCTTCCTCGGGGATGGGACCCTGGGCTTGGCGGTGTCACATCAAGCGACACCTCAGATCCTGGCCCTGGGGTCGACAGATGGGGCACTGCTGTGCCATTCACTGCTCGTGGGACCGCACATCCAGCAAGGATCTCTTGTGGGAAAGTCACATCCAAGGGGAGGATCAGTTCCTTGTGCCAGGTCAGCTCTGTACTGCTTTAGTTCATCCTGTTGCACATCCCAGTAATGTCCATGTGTTCTGATGACAGTGGATTTGGCCATACGCATCATCTTTGCTGTCCTGCTGAGGAGCAGCTGGGTGGCTGGCTGGCAAATCCCTTGGGGCTTGAGGCTCTAAGCTGAGGGTTTAGAGAAAGGGTGAATTTATAAAAATAATGTTCTAATCATCAGGAATAAATCAGGGAATTCTTTGACCTTTGGGATCTTGCCTAAAATTTTTTTTTAAACGTTTTACAAAAACCCCAGTCTGGGAGGTGGTGTTGAATTTCTTTGCTTCAAAAGTCTAATGGATGAGTCAGGCTTCCCAAGATCTGAACCTTTCAGAGAGCTGTGAAGTATTTCAAATCTGCCCGTTAAGGCTGCAGCTCTGTGCTGTGTTTTATCTGATAAAAAGGCAGGCCTTGTGTTGTGTGAGATGTAATGGTACATTGAATTCTGAGCTGCGCCATGCTGCACTTGGACTGCTTCCAACTCACCTGCTAGCAGCCTCTGTAGCACAGAAACCAAGAGCTGCGCTGAAGCCAGCTGAAGGATATGATTTGGAAGGGAGTAGGCTTGCTTTTCTGATGTTTCTTTTGTGAAATATCATTAATTGTGTTCATCCAGCCTAACATATAGGCTGGAACTTAGGTCTGTGACTAAGCAGGCTTAACAGTGTAGTGGAATTCTCCTTACTACTTACCTGCTGTTTGTACACTGAATATTCCGTTGTTTCACAGCATCGCGGTGCCGACTGGGAAGCATGAAGAGCAAACAAAGGCTGTAGAACCCGAGTGTGCAAAGAAACCTGCAAGAGAGACAAAACCCATAAAAGAAGCAGCATTAATAACCACAGAGGAGTTTGAAAGTGTTCCTGCGTAAGTAAGCGTGGCTTCCCTCGCACCCTGGCATATCAATTTGGGTGGCACACACAGGTTTGGGAGAGTGCTCTCTTGCAGAACTGGGACTGGGAGAGATGGTTTGAAATTTTTCATGGGGTGAAACACGACAATAGCTCCAAACAGTTTAAATGCAACGCTAGCAAAACTGAAAATAGAATTAATAGAGTTAATTTTTTTATGCTGGTATTGGGAAGATGAAAACCAATCAGTTAAAACCCAAACCTCGTATCTCAAAAGTCACTGTAATTGTATCAACAGAGGTTTATTAGCTAACAGGTGAATCCTCATCTTGTTTTGAGAACTGACATTCAAAAAAATAGAGCCATCGTGTCATAAGATTAAAGGTTTGTTTACATATAGAAGGAAAAATAATGATACGTGTTGGTTTTACTCGACCCAACTATTGGTTTCTGGAAACTTCAAGTCTTGACTTGCCAGTCTGTTTTGGGACGGGAAAAGAAATCAGACCTGTTAAAAGCAAAAAAACCACTTTGCACTGAAATCCCCAAATTTCTGGAACAGAAAGCTCTGTGTGTTTTCCCCTAACATCAGGACTTGATTAATGGATATCCTTGTTTGAAGTCTGCCATACAGGAATAACTTCTTAAATGGCATTTTGGGGGCATGGGTAAATATTTCTGCAAAAAGAAGAAATTTCTCTTGATGCCTAAGGCTAAATTGTTATTGACACTCTAGATTCACTGTGTTCCCTGACGATACCTGTTTCAATAAGAAATGTGGTTTTGAGTCTGTACTCTATTTGAGGCTTTCCAAAAATCTTCTCTATAGCCTTCAACATTTTCAAGTGAGTAATGTCCATTTTCTTCCTTATCCTGAATGTTGAGCTAATGATAAAGGACTTCTGGTTACTTCTTAGAAGAGCATGCACCTGGAATTTTTATTCTGCAGATCACCTCAGGTACTTTGTGGATTTACTCCCTTAGGTAGTTCTCTCCTGATAAAATTATGGGAGAATAAATCTAGAGCATGGGAATTTTTGGTCTTTATCTCTACTGTGGCAAGAGAAGTGGACACAGACCATTCCAGCCAAATACTGTTTTAGCTTCCAGTTAAAGCTGTGATCTTCCACATCACAAGACAGGTAGCTGTGATGCTTGGGGGCATGGTTTAGTGGTGGCCCTGGCAGTGCTGGGGAGAAGGTTGGACTCTATGATCTCAGTGGGCTTTTCCAACCTAAAGGAGTCTATGATAATCCTTGAAAGTGGAAGGTTTTCCACTGCTGCTCACGGGTGTGGAGGATGGGGACAGAGGCCAGACAGATCCTCTTCCTATTCATTACAGATTCACAAAACCACAGAGTAAGCCGAGTTGGAAGGCACCCGTTGTGGAAAGGTTGCAGCTGTGTTGGAAGGCACCCATCATGGAAAGGTTTCAGCTTAGACTGTGCTGGGAGAGCTCTAGAAATAATTTAGTTTTATTCAGATGGGAGAAGCATGTTTGTTCTGTGGAGGAAAATTTACATGAATTTACATAGATCTATTAATCTACCAGTATTTCTGTTGCCTGGCAATGTTGTAGTACAAGATTGAGGGAGTACTTGCAATTTCACATACTGATTGACCAAATCTAAGCAGCAAATATTTGTAACCCGAATTTTCTTACACGAAATGTATTCTTTTGGAAGAACAAGAGTTTGGTTCAGGGCCCAGTTCTTCAGGTGAGCACTGGGGGTGGGAAGTGGGCACTGAAAAATCGAAGGTGTGTTCACCTGCTTTGTGCTGAACATGAAGGAAAACCTATTCCTAACACCATCAGGCCACTAAAAGGGACCTGGGCTTCATAGTCCTAGGACTGGGCAACAGGTATTTACCAAAGGTACATGCTGTGTTACAGGGCAGACATGGAGCACCTTGATCAAACAGAACACTTTGCACAATAAGAAATTTGCAAATTATCTTGCCATTCAAATCTGCTGCAGGAAGGAGCTCTTTGGAGGAAGATACAGGGCATTTCGCAGTACCTGTCTTTGTTAACTTTTGACTTTGAGGCAAAGGAAAGTGCTTGCTTTATTCTGGTGTCTAGAATTCTTGCCGCTTTCTAAAATTCTTCGTGCTTAAAGTATTTTAGAATCTGTGCATTCATTATGACTCTCAAGTCTCAGAAGATGGTGACTTGGGAGAATACATGGCTCTTTTAGCCTAACCATTTTTGAGAGAGGAGGGGGTGGCCATTACAGGGTTTATCTCTTTTGGAGTGGTATATATGTGATATATTGATGTTATTCTTTTCTCTGAGGAACACAGCACTGTGCTCCAGTTTTCATAGCTATGGAAAAAATGCTTTGAAAAGGGGCTTCTGTGGATTAAAAAAAGAAACTGACTGGATCGCTTTATTTAAAAAAAAAAAAAAGAAGAAGAAGAGTTCTGAATTTTACTGCATTTGGAATAGTGAAGCAGATTTTTGAGTTATTTTAAATCTAAATTAAATGCCTGAATTTGGAACTTCTCAACTTTGTATTTTTATATTAGTGTACGTATAGACTGAAATAAATGTCAGCATTAACGGGTTTGCCAGCCCTGGTTGGGTGGAAACATGAGAAGGCTGTGGGACAGCTGGAGTTTTTATGATCCTTAGTTATGCACAGAATAAAAATTCCATTTGGTTTTGACAGAGTTTTAATTTCAGATTAAAGCATCTTGGATGCCTGAGGGCCTCTCAAAGAGCGCTCAGTTCTTAGGTTTAGGCAACCCAGTCCTGCCTCACTGCTTCGGCTTCAGGATGAGCTGAGGTGCTCCCTTGGCTTTATTAAGCGTGTTCACTGTCTGTGTGTTGGCAGTGGGAGCACAGGAACTTAAATAAAGGTATTTTATACCTAAGGGCTTAGCCTCCCTCGCTCTCTGCATTCCCCTGTGGCGTAGGGAGGCAGAGAGAGCAATAAACAGCAGTTAATGCACACAGGCAAAGCCTTGCTGTGGTTACACGCTGCGTTTGTGCTGTGGCTGCAGTTCAGGGGTGGTAGAGCTGCTTTTATTACTGTGCAAAGTAGAGCGTTTTTGTAACTACAAGATGGCTGCACCTCCAACACTGAATTAATCAAGGTATAAAATATACAATATATAAAATTGAAAGCTGGCTGTAAGTAACTTAGTGGCTACTAAGTTTCAAACTCGGTTTGGAGGCAGAGCAATTGCGTTGAATTCAGTTTTTACACACCTGCAGGCCTGTCTCAGTGGCAGGGACTGGCTGCTGTTGAAATCTACAGCAATTATTTTTAGCTGGCAATTGCAGAATGCCTGCCTGAACTCTGGTTTGGAATACTGAACTTGTAATTGATTATCTGCTTCTGCTTTAAATTCTTTGCGTGTTCTCCAAAGATTGAGCTTGTCCCTTCAGATTAAAAACGAGGGACGAACTTGGCTGTTCATTGATCTTTTCAGTCCTGCTGTCCCACAGCTTTTAGCCACCTGCTCTACTGACCTAAAGCATTCGTTCTTAAAATTAATTGTAATACTTGTCTAATTCCTCACATCTGCAAACCGATACTGAACCAAACACAAAGAGCCAGGTTTGGTTTGCTGTAGCAACTTAATGGAGGCCACAGGACAATGCAGGTTGCAAGGCTGGCCTGGCTCTTACTGCCTTTTTCTTTTTTTTTTTTTTGGTGGGGGGGAGCTTGTATTTAGCTTACTGCTTGTCATCTGAGTTTCATATTTCATTTTTATATAATGGCTTCTCAGTGTGCAGCACAGTTCCTTTTCCTTGAAGGCATGGCTTTACATCTATAAATACTGAATAGCCTTACTTGCAAATATTCCAGTGTTCCAGTATTTCCACATCACTTTGTTCTTTATCTTCTGTGCTTCCTGTACCTCTAGGCTGTTATCAACAGCTCTTATTCTTCTAGTAGTGGTATTATGAAATGCCCTGAAAGTTCAGAAATGGATGCTGGTGGTACAGAACCATATCTGTACAGCTCAGTAGGCTGCACAGTCAAATACAGAAGACAACACAAAACTAGTAGTTCTTCAAAAAAAAACCCGAAATAAATGGCTGTAAGATCAAATACAGGTTGTTTGTGGTGATAATATGAACCAAACTGTGCTCATAGGCAAACATTTCATTTCAGGCTGTTTTCTGCAAAAACAGATTTTTTCTGTGTTTGTAGTTTAAGTGGTATGCTATAAAAACAACCTTTATTCCATTTTGAAAAGGTTTTTACAGCTTAAGCACTGAATATATTCTGCTTCTTCATTTAGCTTTCTAATATTTTATCTTCCTGGTTTAGGTTCCGTCATGGCCTTTCTGCCTTCAAGATCGCTAAACAACCAAGGAAATGAACAGAGTTAACTACTACATGTATTCATTAGCACAAAGCAGGAGAAACTGCCTCTAACTAGGAATGGCTTGTTCAGTTAAGGCTGATGAAGGAGAAGAATAAACACAAACCTTTGTGACTTTCCGGTTACTGATTCTCATTTTTATTCGTAGGTATATGAAAGGCCGTCTCACATATGATCAGATTAATGCAGTCGTTCAAGAGATGAACAAGGCCATGGTGGCCAAGTACAAGATCTTGTCTCAGCCTTTGAAGTCTATGAGTGTACCAGTCAGGAATCTCTACGACAGGTTCATGGAAGAAGAAACTAAGGATACAAGAGGTATTTTCTTTTTTCTTTGTTAGTACCAAACTCATATCACTTGGATGTTGAATGAGAAGTATAAAAATACTGAATATTTATAAATAAATATTAAATTTCTAAATAAATT
>VZRR01007246.1:0-18519 GCA_013398015.1 Oreocharis arfaki | reverse complement strand
AGGCACGCGGGGGCGGGGTTCCGGCTAGCTCCACGCGCATGCGCGCTCGCTCTGCCTGGGAGGCGTCGCGGAATCCGAGGCGGCGGAATCGAAGGCTACGGAGCCCAATGCGACGCAATCCAGTGGAATCCAAGGGAGCAGACCCTAATCCAACGCAATCCAGTGGAATCCAAGGGAACAGACCCTAATCCAAAGCAATCCAGTGGAATCNGCAATCCAGTGGAATCCAAGGGAACAGACCCTAATCCAACGCAATCCAGTGGAATCCAAGGGAACAGATCCTAATCCAACGCAATCCAGTGGAATCCAATGCAATCCAATGGAATCCAATGCAATTTTATTCAATACGGTGAATGCAATGCAATCCAATGCAATCCAATGCAATCCAGTGAATCCAACCCAGCCCAACCCAGTGGGATGCAATCCCGGCAGTGCAGAGCTGCCGAGGGCTGAGTTCCCTCCCAGGGCTGTGGCTGTGATGCTGCCCCAGCTGGTGGCTGCCCGTGTGCAGCTCTGTGGCCACCAAGGGCAGCTGGAGGCTTGGACACTGTCACACTGTGCT
This sequence comes from Oreocharis arfaki, assembly GCA_013398015.1. Taxonomy (NCBI): domain Eukaryota; kingdom Metazoa; phylum Chordata; class Aves; order Passeriformes; family Paramythiidae; genus Oreocharis; species Oreocharis arfaki. The sequence continues at coordinate 17,957 of VZRR01007246.1, read as the reverse complement.
GAGGTGCCGCGGCAGTGGTTCTGTGACTGAGCTGCCTGGTGCCACCCCAGAAAGAGAGCTGAGGAGCTGGGCTGAGAGGCCAGACATCAGGAATGAGCCCTGAGTGAATTCAGGGTGTTGTTTGGAGTGATTTACTGACAGCATGGACTTTACTTTCACTGTCCCACTGAGCATGGGGACATGGTTCAAGCCTGTGCCCACTAAAGGATCTTTCCAGGAATTTGTAACAGAAGTGGAGAATCTAAAGGATGGCAAGCAAACACTCCTCAGCCTTTTCCCCTGAGCTGAACATGAGTTACCCTGAGAGGGAGTCGCACTATGGCAACCTTTCTGACAGGCTCAGTGTGCACCCCAGGAACAGAAAATGGCAGGAGAGATGTAATGAGTTTCTTTAGGAGTATCTGTATTAAAATTAGGAGGTTATCTAGAAAGATTATATTTTGGCAGAAGGATGCATCAAGCATCCATCAAGGCTTTGAAATATACTCTGCACTACATTACACACAGAGGGATTTTCTTTTGGACCATTAAGTCACAGGAGATTTTGTTAAAAAGCACCTTCCAGGAAAATGAAGGCAACATCTGTCTGCCCTTCCTTATGCTTCCTAGGAGAGGATACGATTAGCTCAGTATGGTGTCATTAACAATAACAACCAAAATGCAAAATGCTCTGGCTGGACGTGTGGAGCTGCAGGGGCAACTCTGGTGTCTGACAGGTAACACCAGGCAGATGAGCAAGCACACCTCTGCAAATGGAGCTGGACAAACCCATTCTGGGGATTTTTTCACTGAAAAATGTTTTTCCTTGGTCAGGATGTAGCAGAAGGATGATGTGTGCAAGGACAAAACACAGAGAGTACAGGCAGCCCAAGAGGGATTTTCTAACGCTATCCCAGCACCAGGAACTGCTGCTGAGCTCAGCCTCTTCATGAGATAATAAGTGGGTTTGGAGACTAACTTTAATTAAGCTTCCTCTGAATGTCCCGTCTCCTTAATTAAATTACAATTTGCAGCACTGGCGCGGCTGTCGGGTTTGATCAGTGCCCGTCTCCTCCTCCTAAAGCCGTTCCTGCCTGCAGGCACAGTGGTGGCTCACGGTGTGACAGCCCTGTCCTGGCTCCCAGAGAAGAGGCAACGACAGGAGCAATGTGCCTGGGGAAGGGGGCAAATGGGGCCTCCTTCAGCTAAAATGTTCTGAGTAGGGTTTAGGAAGCAGTAAATTAAAGAATTTTGCTGTTGCTAGGTCTGGACTCTCTCAGGGCCAGGTGCCCAAGGCAGGGAAGGGATGCTGGAGCATTTTGCTGCATTTTGGAGCCACGACACAGCCCAAGGAGCCCTGCAAACATCCCTGATCTCAAATAAAATTGCAACTTAGTTGGGCTTCTGCCTTTTATTTCCTTATACTTGACCTGAAGCATGCCTCTGCTAGTTTTGCAGTGGGTTACAGCTGCTTGGAAATGAAAACCTGAAACGAGGTTTTGGAAGAAAAAAAGCGCAGTAAAGCCTCCCAGTTGTCTTGGTACCATGGATTGACTGACGAGTGGGACAGCACGTCAGGATGCAGCTGGAGCTGGAGCTAACAGGCTGCACCTAACCACAGTGACAGCCGGTGTGCCACCGAGCCAGCCATGCCCGGATTAAGGGCACTTGTGCTGGCAGCCCTCCTCAGGCTATAGATAGCCACGCTCCCTCTCTGCCGTGGGGCTCATGTGAGGAGGCAGAGGAAGCAGCAGGAGAGGATGGTTCTCCCTCAGAACACCTCATACCTGCAGTAGCCACCCCCTGCTCTTGGCATGGCAGGGGCTCCGGGTTTCCCTACAAAACCCTAATTCCCAATTCTTTTTTTAGGAGAGCCAGGGGATGCTGGAAGCTTTGTCTCCAGGCAGCCGGCGGGGAGGCAGGGGTTGGCACAACGCCACTCGCCTGCGCCTCCTTCCCCGGCAGGAACATCACCTCCTGCTGCCAGATGGGATTTCAGCCTTTCCTCTGGGCTCAGCTCTGTTCTGTAGGTCTCTGCTCGCATCAGATGTTCACAGAAGTGCAGCTTTCCGGTGCTAGTGTGTAGGGTGGCAGTAGCCCAGATTTCCCCTCTCTAAGCACACAGAGACCCTGAATTTCATGCCAGCTCTCTCCAGCAGACCTTTTAAAGGCAATGTTAGAGGTCCCACTCCTGCGCTACATTGGCCCTGAATACATTCTGACGCATCCCAGGGGCTGTTTTCAGGAGGTGACTCAGAGCCATCACTTCCCAGGATGGAGGGCCAGGGCCAGGTGTGATTCCTCAGCCCTTGCCTTGGTGCCTGGTAGTGCCCAGAGCGGGCACCTGCCACCCCACTGTCTCTGCAGTGAATCCCAAAGGGGGAGAAGCAGCCAGGGGCTGGGGCTTGCCTCGGGGCAGCACTTCCTTGGGAAGGTTTCTGTGGGGTTGCCCAGGAGGTTTTGGGTGATGGTTTGGTCATGGGGGACAGCGAGTCTCTCATCTCAGCCTGTGCCCTCACCTAAGGATGGGCTCCAATGCCCTTTAACAAAATAGCTACTTCCCTGTGCAGCTTTTTCTGCCTTTCATGTGTTCAAGGCAACCGAAATATTAAATGCGTTCCAACTAGGAAGACTAACTGCTTCAAAATTAAATTCCTTAAATCCAACAGTTTTCCTCTTTGTTCCATCTGCCACCCCCATGCTGAGCAGAGGCAGGGCTGCGCTGAAGCCTGGGCAAATCAAAGCCAGCAGGTGCCCACAGGACCACAGTTCCTGTCAGGCTCTGCAGTGAGTTAATCTTTCAGGACTCAAAAGCTGGGAGGATGTGATGTGGGGATGGCTCTGTGCTCACCTGCATCCCAACTTTGTGCTGACACCACCCAGGTCCCTGGTTAATGCTGACTTGCCTTGGGCATTCCATAGGGACTGCAAGTTTTCCCGTGCAGTGTGATTCCTCCTAAAGGGTGATTTTTAGAAAAGATGGAAACTAACAGTTGCATTAATTATATTTTCAGTTTTGCAAACTAATACTGAAATGAAGCAGCTGGAAGTGAGACTTCGCCACCCTGAGGTGCCAGAGCCATCTGTAGCCCCTCTGGACACAAGAGGGAGTCCTGAATCATTAAAAAGAGAGGTATGGCTTTGGTTGCTGTGGATTAAAACACTTTTCACTGCACTGAGGAAACTGCTCATCACTTGGAGGCCTTTGGTGTGTTTTGCTCTCCACCGTGGCAGGGTAAATCCTTGGTAAATCCACAGTAAATCCAGGAGTGTGGATTTTAGCCGTTTGCAGTGGGGACAGGTCAGCTTGTGGTTGGATAAAGTGAGTCATGATTTCCTAAAGGACCAGGAATTATCCCTGGGCTCAAACAGATTTGATTCCCCCATTTTGATAGCTGATCCCCACATTTTGCAGCCCCAGCTGAAAGCAGAAAACTGGGGCAAAGCTCCGTCTGTCTCCACCCTTCTCTCTGGCACTGGGACCGGACATTCCCCTCATCCTCCGTGCCTGCCCGCGCCTGGCATCGGCTGCCAGCTGCAAGTCCCCCATGGATTTGGGGACACTCGGCAGAGGGGATGGGGGGCCCTGACACTCCCTGTTCCCAGGGGGAACATTTGCTGCCAGACAGGGATATTTTGGGACATGTGCCTTTCCGGTAATGCCCAATTCTATTTGGCACAGTATAATCTTTCTGACGCAGCTCCCAGGGGGAACACTCTGGAGGTGGAGGTGACATGATGGCACGGCTCCAGCCAGGACAGCCAAGTACCCCAATATATCAGCAATTTCGGCAGGTCCTGCTGAAAACTGGTGGCTCGATCCCACAACCGAGTCACGAGGAGCCCTCCAGCTGCCGCGGAGCGGGGCTGGGGCTGGCCCCGGACGTGCCAGCGCCGGGCTCGGAGGTGTCCCCATCCCAAGGCACGCAGGCGAGGCATTCCTGGGGGGCCGGGCATGCGGGGCTGCCGTGGGCTGGTCCCAGCCCCGGGGCCGGCACCCCCCCTATATGAGCCGTGCCCGCGGGGCAGCGCCGGCAGAGTGACCGCGAGAGCCCCCGGCCCCTCGCCCAGCCGCTCCAGCCATGGATGACATTTACAAGGCAGCGGTGAGTGTCTCCCTGTGGGGCTGTGGGTTGGGGAGGGGAGGGGGGGGTCTGAAATGGCTCTGGGATTTTTGTTGTAGATTTCCCAAAGCTGTGATAGCAATAATTCAATGGAGAAATGGAAATGAGAAATAATTATAGGGCAGCAACTTCTAGTCAGCATCGTCACCCAGGACACAGCCTTCCCTCTCATGGCTCTGGAAGTTTCACACTCCTCTTAAAAGTGTGAAACTTTCAACCTGCTGTTCAATTATTTACAATGACCTCCTGGTTCACCACTGCAGAGCAGGGAGATGGCTCCTAGGTGAAGTTATAAATCTCAACAAAACCTGCATGGCATAAGAGATGACTCCTGGTTTTAGCCCAGACAAAGCAGAGCAGGATTTCCCAGGAAATAAACATTATTTGTATGGGTTAAACCTCACCCTCTTCTTTCTGGTGCTTTACAACTCTGCCATTGCTATGTTTCCCCTCTCCTTAGCCTAATATTTTTCTGGGGGATTTTAAAAAAGCCTCGTTTTTTCTCAGTTATTTCCAAGCTTCCTCCTCTGCTTTGCTGCTCTCCTGCTCTGTGCTGTGCAGAATCCAGAATGTGAGCTATGCCCTGAGGAACGTGGAGCATCCTCAGGCTATTTTAACTTCCACAGCTGCACACTGTGCTCACTGTGTAAACCCAAACTATTTGGTCTGTAATAGGAACACTACATTATTCTGTAACATAGACAGAGATATGCCAGTGGAATGAGGATGAAAATAGATTCTGGATTGTGTGGATTGCTATTGCATCCCTAACTGGATTTACAGTAAGAGCTTTTTGGTGCTTTTTCACCCCTTAAATATACAGCTGATCAAGTTTGATTTTCAGCAAGAGCACAAAAAATGCATCGTACAAGTCTTATTATAATTCCAAGGTTTTCACAGGGAAGTAATATAGTCCTTGGTAGGTAATTGAAGAAAAATACCCCCAGTGCTCACACATCCTGTCCTTTGGTCAGCCCTGAATGTCAGGAAATGGAACCCCTGTAGTGATTCTGATAGTGTGAAAAGGCTCAGGAAAGGCTGAGTCCCTCAATCAGAACCTTCAAAAGGGAGAAAAATGGAACCTGTAAAATCAAAGAACATCTAGTCCTTTCTAATTAGGTTTTAAATTAAATATGTTCTCTGTGACTCAAGGCACAGGCCCTTTCCTCATTGTATAGGGACCACATGCCCATTAATTAGGTAAATGTAGGGTTTGAGTCCTGGGCATTAACTGCCATCACCTTTACAGAGGCAAAACAAGTCCAAGCCAGGCACAGCTGAGACAAGCAGCTCTTTTGTGGATCTGTTTCCCACAATTAAGACTGTAAGAGAACATTTACCTGGGGAAAAAAAATTGGAGAACTTCAGTTTTCCCTGTTTGACTTCAAATGGAAGCATGGGATGAAGAGCAGAGCTGATAAAAGCAAAATACAGCAGATTTGGCACTACCATGGCTGCTGCAGTGCTGTGAGCTTAGAGCTTGCCTTCCCACACTGCAGTCAGAGAAGCCTGCTCCTGGAATGATGTGGAGAGAAAAGAGGAATAAGGCTTCAAACAGCACCCATGTCCAGAGGGAACTACAAACAGCTCAAGAGACATCTCTGTGACAAAAATGTCACTCTGTAGCAGCAATGCATTTAATTTACATACACCACACCTATCACTTCAGTACCCAAGGAGGCTTCAAAAATGAGTAGTTTTATATTTTCTGCATGCTGATAGCATATATTAATATTACATTTATGCCAAATCCCCTACGTGCAGCCAGAGAACCAAATGGATTTTCATCTTACCCACTCATGCCTAGATAAGGGTGTGCAAACACAAAGCTATCCTGGGAATATTTTTAGGCTCTGTTAAGCGGTGCTTAGAACAGTGCCAGGGACAAGTGTCCAGATAAAGGGCTGCAAGGATAAATACCAAAGCCTGGGAACAATCGGGGAGCTCATCTTTATCTCCAGCACCTCTCTCAGCCAGGCTTATAAATAGCGACTGCACCATGAGTGTCATGTTACTGAGCAGGACGTGGCTGTGGCCATCGTGGTGGTGGCTGCCCTTGCTCTGCCCAAACAATGTCCACAGAGGGCCGGCAGCTGCCTGCCTGCCTTCAGCAGCACCAGGGACACATTGTGCTTGGGCTTCCTCCAGCAGTGGAGGAAAATCCTGCCGCCTTCCCTAGTGCTTTCTGACAAGTCCTCACCTCCTGGAGCACGGGCAGTGGGATAAAGTGCTCTGCCTGCTTCCCACAGGCTCTGTCCTGCTAAGGAAAAGTACTTTCCCTGCTTCTTGCTGCAAGCAGGAAGGGTTTCCAGCTGGCTTTTGCAAAACCATTGCTCGTCGGGGCAAAAGAATCAGCTTTCACTCAGACGGTGCCACAACCCCGGGTTGTGGGGTTCTTCCCCAACCAAAACACGGCAGGGATGGGTGTTGGGGGCCACTTGCATGGGGTGGCAGCAAGGAGACTTCAGTGGGGTCAGACAGGGCAGGCATGGGGGCCTGTCTGGCGAGATCTAGAGAGGCTGTTGACCAGCATAGGAAGGAAAAGTCAATGTTTTCATGGATGCTGCCAAAGGGGCAGTTGGACGGGGTGGTGAGGTCAGCAATTTCAGATAAGCAGTACCTGGAATGAAGCCAAAGAGAGAGATGCACTTAAACAGGTATGGCACAGAGCTGATTGATTCCCTGTTGCTCTCCTCATTGATTATTTTCATTAATTCATGCTAACTAAGAAGCTCCCACTGATGGTCTGTGGGGATTGAGTTAGGCCAGAGTTTGGGAACAATCTGCCAGCCCATGTCAGCTAATGCCTGTTGGCTCCACAGGCTATTTCTTCAGGGAAATTCCCAAAAAAATTCAGCTCCCTTCAGAGCCAGACACCTTTGTAATAACACTGGCTCAGATGGAAGTCGAGCAGTTAATGCTCTGGATGGGGCAGGATTTTCCTGAATCTAGGGCTGAAAAACAACTACCAGGGATAGCCTTGTCCACCTCTTCATCCCCAGGGACCTCTCAAGCACATCCCATCTCTGATCTGGCATTGGCCCGCATGTGAGCAGCCCTCAGCAGTGCAGCCATCCTGCAGTGAAACCTGCCAGCAACAAGAAATTATCCCCAAATGGTTGACAGAGGCATATTCTTTTCCCAGTGGGCTTCCCCTGCTTGTACAAAGGCTATTTCTGCCATGTATTAGCATCTGCTACTCTAGAGATGTGATGTTTGCTTCAAAGGAGAGTGAATAATTTTTTTAAAGGGAAGAATCTCTTAGACTACAAAAACTTGCGGCGTCAAACCCCCTGGTTGTACATTCCCTGGTCCATGTGGTTGACTCTTGTGAGGTTTGGCTGACCCTGGCAAAGGCTGTTGAACAAATAATGTGTCCTTTTAGCAATTAGTGATGCCAACAAAATTAAAATGACTTGGTGTCTGTGTTTTCCTTACAGGTTGAGCAGCTGACAGAAGAGCAAAAAAATGGTAGGTGCATCTTCAACCTGAGAAGCTCCCGAGCCAGCAGCCCAGCCTGCCTCAGCAATAACACTCTGGAAAATGCTTTGGCCAGACTGGCCAAGGCAGGGCAGGACCCAGGGATTGTGATCCACCAGCATTTCTAGCAGGGCAGTTTCTGTGGTACCATGCCATGCCTGGGCACTGCTGGGGTGCACATTCAGGGAGGCTGTGCCTGGGATGAGCCCCCCTCCTGCAGGGTCGAGGTGCAGGGCAGGACCCCCTCACATCTCCTCTCCCCTCTCTCTCCAGAGTTCAAGGCTGCCTTTGACATCTTCGTGCTGGGAGCAGAGGATGGATGCATCAGCACCAAGGAGCTGGGGAAGGTGATGAGGATGCTGGGGCAGAACCCCACCCCTGAGGAGCTGCAGGAGATGATAGACGAGGTGGATGAGGACGGTGAGAGGTTTGGGTTTCTTCCACTCTCCCAAGCACCATTTCCCACACCTGGAGGTGTGGGGGCTATCTGTGCAGTGCTGGCAGGATATGTGCTGGGGACAGTCACAGCTGTGGGGAGCAACCTGCAGTGCTGTGAATCCAAAGGACACTGAACACCCACCAAACCTCAGCATGGTTCCTTTAGGGAATTTCCAGGCAACGAGAAACTATAAAAATTATTATACCCACAATGATCAGACTGCTTGAACTGATATTGGGGGGTACTCTGAAATTGTACAGATCCTTTTAAAAAACAAAATATAGGCTGAATGTAGGAACTGCCATTTCAGAAATGCCACTTAGAGGATTCTGTCATCAGGAAAGTCTCTCACTGCTCAAGTGTATGCACCCCCACATAACTAATTGTCAATATCTATCAAGTCAGTGTACTGATGATCACACATAACAAAATCCACTGTGGGCATTTGGGCAGAAATACCATACTAAGTTACTGGAAAATAAAAAAGCAGCTAAAAATCAGGCAAAAAAGGAAAATATCTTGAGTCATTGAAAACAACACTTCTGTACTGCAGGTGCAAAACCACACTGCATGAATACCTGCCTCCTGGAGCTTTCATTATTAGTACCTAAATTAGATGGACAGGTATCTCCATAGCAGGAATCTCCATTCTTTGGTACTTCCAGAAGGACTTTTGCCAGGGCAAAATGACTGTGAAAGGCAAAAATTCACTTACAAGGTCAGAGAAGGGCCTCAGTCATTTACTCCAGCATCCTGAGAGCGGCCTCTCGCTGCAGGGCTGCTCTCCTGAGGTTTGGCCCTTGGTTGCTGAAGGGAATTGTGATCCCTCATTGGCATTGCCTGTCCACCCCCTGTAGCTCCAGCTGATGGTGTCCATTCTGCCCACAGGCAGCGGCACCGTGGACTTCGATGAGTTCCTGGTTATGATGGTCAGGTGTATGAAAGATGACAGCAAAGGGAAAACCGAAGAGGAACTCTCAGACCTCTTCAGGATGTTTGATAAGTAAGAGCCATGACCACAGTGTGGTGGGGTGGTGGGAGGGGTGCAGCCACCCCAGCTCCCCTTCCCCAGCAGCTCTGTCTGGTCCTGAGCTCCTCTGTCCTGGCACAGAAACGCCGATGGCTACATCGACCTCGAGGAGCTGAAGATCATGCTGCAGGCAACAGGAGAGACCATCACCGAGGATGACATAGAGGAGCTGATGAAAGATGGGGATAAAAACAATGATGGCAGGATTGACTATGATGGTAGGAGTCTTTCTTGCATGTGGTTTGGTCCCGAGCCCTTGGTCATCCCCCCTGGGCAGCTCCCATGGTCTTGGTCGCCTTCTCAGATGAGCACGAGCTCACGCAGGCAGTGCTGGGCAATACACCTGACAGGAGCATGTGTGCACAGGGATGGGGGGGTTCTTGTGATTGTGAAATGGTAGTGGGGACCTGGGGAAGCCTTAACTGTCCCCTTGCTGAGAAAGCCAGTGTGCACTGAAGCACTGCCACTTTTCAGCAGTCCCCTCCTGCCCCCTGAACACAAACACCATTTTCTGAGGGGCCGTATCTTTGAATGTGATGCTGACAAAATGACCCCAAGACCATTTCTGAGCTGAGTCAGCGGCCGTGTCTTCCCCCTCTGGCACTCACCTCCAGTGTTTTGGTGGCAGCTGAGGGTGACGCTGGGCTCCAGTGACATTTCCAGCAGGAGTCACAAGGAGTCCTCGCCACAGTCAGAGGAGCAGTAGCCATCCCCCACTTGGCCTCTCGCATATCGTGGGGGTGGAAAAGGAGACAGGGCTGGGAAAAGCTGCCAAGAGCACACTTGGCAGCTCTGAGGGCACTTCGGTCTCACCTCACACCTCTTGTCTCCAATGTCTTCCCCTTGGCAGAGTTCCTGGAGTTTATGAAGGGGGTTGAATAAATCCGAGGCCAGATGGACAGCTTGAATCTCCTAAACCCTCCAGCTCTGCGTCTCATCTCCTTGACTAAGTCCCCTGGCTACCGGCATGAAGACTGAGTGCTGAGAAGGGTGGCTGGGGGAAATAAAACCTGTTAATACCCAGTGCCTCAGCTGGTCATTCCTTGGAGGTTCAGTGACAGCTTCACCCCCGTTGTGTACTCATGATTAATGGGACCACTCCCGGGGGCCACTTCTGGCAAGGTGACATCACAGCTGGAGCTTTAAGCCTCCAAGGAGGTATTTTGCCGCCAGCCCAGTGGCAAAGTCCATCCAACAGGGCTGTGGGTGCTCGGTGGGGAGCTGCCATGTTCCATCTCCTCACCCTGCCATGGTGAGCAGGCTCAGGAGCTGGCACTGATGCCTGCTGGTTTAACTGGAGCATTGGCAGCATTTTAGCAATGAAATATGAATTAAAACCCACTTCAGCCATCACTGAAATCCATGTGTCAGAGACAGTGCCTCTCCTCCCTAGTCTCACCCTGGCTATCCTGAGGGGACACCCCCTTCTCCTCCCCACCAGCCTGCCTGGCACCCTGTGGCACATGCAGAAAGAAGACCTCAATTTGCTTTGGAAACATGAATAAAAGCCATTCCTAAGCTGGACTGGATGCTCCTTCCTGTCTCACCCAGCCTGGCAGGAGGCAGGTGCTGGCCCCTCATAGTCCTCCTGCAGCCCTGGGTGGGAGCCTCACTACAACAAATGAGACACCCAATTTTCCCCGAGCAATCACATAGATTTGGGCCACTGAGAAATGCACAACCCCACTCTGGGTCTCAGCTCCCAGGCACAGGGGGAGAGCAGTGCCAAGGAGCCGTGCTGTCCCCAGGAGGGGCCCCGGGCACCGTCTCCTCTCATCCCAAGGAAGCGCAGCATTCCTGTGGCATTAGCAGCTCTCCCTGCACATAGCTGCCTCCTCCCATCGAATTACAGCCCCAGCACAACTCACACATTGCAGTCGTGTTGCTAAAGTCAATCGTTTACCCAAGCAAAATAAACATTGGCAGGGCAAGGCACAGGACTGTGTTGGTGCAAGCCCCGGCGATGCTGCCCTCAGCCCTGAGTAGCCACACTGCTGGGGCAGTGCCCCAGGTCTGCTGGGTTGTCCTTCTCCCTCTCCTCCTCAAACCAGCTTTTTCTTTCCCTTTTTTTTCTGTGGAAATAACAGCCTAAAGCAGCAGTGACACAATCTCATTTATAGCAATAATGAAATATTGCAATCTCATTTATAGCAATAATGAAATACTGCAGTTCAGGGCAAACAGGCCTGAGGTGAAAACAGGGATGAGAGGGGTGGTTGATTGTTTGGAAGGTCATGGCTATGTATTTCCTCTGGACAAGCAGCACTAAATATTTTGCTCAACCAAGGCTTATAACAACAGAAAAGCTAAGAAAATGAACCTGTCAGCTAGAAACCCAGGGAATTTTGGAAACAGCTCTAACGCAAACATCTGTCTGACCCACCCAAAGGGGAATCCCCAAGGGTTCCACGCCCTTGATACCATAGCTACTGCAGACTCAGCAGGACTACAGGTGTACCAGAAACCAATGGAAATATCCTGGGTCTAAGAACCCTGTGATAGGGGATGCTCCCAGGTGTTAATAGATTCTGTTTCCAACGAATCTGTAGTCTAGAGATGAAAAAGAAACATTTCCCACCTCCGCAGTGTAGCAGCAGCAGTTGTTTCTCACCGAAACCTGTGAGGACACAGCATGTCCTCATGTTTCACCCCAGGCCTGGGATCCTCCAGAGAGTTGCCAATACCTGGGTTTCAGCCAGGAGCCGAGGTGATGCCAGCTGTCCCCACACCCACGGCCACCCAGCCCACGGGCATCCCATCCCTGCACTCACATCACATCAGGCATCACTCTCCTCTGTCCCCTTATCCTCCTCTGTCCTGGCCAGATCCCAGCATCCAAAAAGGACTTCTCCAAGATATTCTCCACTGCTTACTGATAGGCTTTGGCTCCCTGGAGGGTGAACAAGATTAAAAATGAGGTTAACCCCTTCCCTTCAGTCAGCTTGGTGGCTGGGACTGTGTTGTGACCCAGGGAAAAGAATGGCTGGGAAGAGCCACGTGGCCCTGTGCCTTGGCTCTTCCCCCTTGGCTCAATGGCACTGGCAGCAGAAAGCCACAGCCTCACTGGCTGCCCACCCTTTTCCAAGAGTAAAGCAGGGAGGGTGGTGGCTAGAGAGAGAGGACAAAAACCTCGCAGCAGCCAAAACTTGTCACTAGAAGAGCCGATACGCTGGGACTATTTAGGCTTTTTCTGTCCTTAGAATGGGAGGTCGGGAAGCCAGGGAAACTGCTGCCAGGCTGGACTGCTGACACACTGCCTGTCCCCCCAGTCAGACAGCAAATGCTGCGGGGTGAGGAGCTGTGGGTGGATTTCACTGTTGGCTAAAACACAGGAACAACTGCACGAGGAATGTAACGCGACATGACAGACCAGCGAGTGGGAGAGCAGGCTGAAAAAACAGCCACCCACCACCGGAGGATCAGCCTGGCCGAGCCTCCTCACAGGGGATGTGCTAACAATGAATGAAAACCACCCTGAGGAATCCATGTATCTGTGCAACTCCAAACCAATTTGCAGTTTTCACTTCAAGTGTAGTGAACTTCTGATGCCCAAAAGCCTTTAAGGAATGTGACACAAATCCTCATTGTCTGGGAAAAAAAAAAAGCAGTTGAAGTAATTTTTAAAAAAATCAGGTCAAAAGTAATATACTGGTCTCTAAAACAGTCCCTACATCTGTGTGCTCTCACCTCCCCAGCAGAGACAGGAGCTGTGCAGGCAGGTGACAGCAGCCCATACCACCAGACCCTGCCACAGTGCTCAGGCCATTTATCTGCTTCCCTTTGCCGCCAATTTCACTCCTGCCCTGATCTGCAAATTTATCAGTGTATTTGAGGCCTCTCTTCAGCCCTCAGTAAAACTCCGCCTTGTGAACCAAGTGACTGCAGGAAGCTCTGCTGGAATTTCGTACAAACTGCCCTAATGAAACCTCTGCATAAATCTGCCAGCAGGGCAGTGGCAGTGTAACGTGAGCTAAGGCACATCAGATAAACACTTCACCAAGCCAAAGCCCCTATGGTGCAGAAACACCTGCGACAGCCTTGAAACCTGGGCAAAGCAGAACTCATGTTCTGTTGCTTTCTCTTGACTACACTATTAAAAGGCAGTAAAGAGGGACAGAGCAACAGGTGTCCAGCCCTACTTTTTATCATCACTGTGAACATCAATGTCCCCAGTGAATACTCTGCCCCATCAGAGCATTTTGCAGGGTTTTCATTTCCCCTCCCCAGTTCTGTGCTCTTGGCGTTCAGAGCAATGGCTCACCTTTGCCAAACGAGATGATTTGGTATTTGGTTACATGCCCTTTGCTCTTTTTCTTTTTTAAATCAAAGCAGAGAAAGGAGCCAAACTGGAACTTGATACTAAGTCCTCTTAATTGCAAAGGGGAGAAATAATCTGCAGCAAGTATGACATACAGCAGCAGCAAGCATGAGATGTATAAGCTGATGTACAGCAGTTGTTAAGCATTGAGATGCTTTCGAGCTCTTTGTCCTCCTGCAGGATACCAAACACTTACTCATGAGAGTTTTGAAGTTTTTAAATATCAATGATGACAGAGCTCTGCGTAATAGAAATATTTCCAAGTGGGCCACAGCTGCCAGTTCCCCCTCCTGGGCTCTGTATACGTAATGCCCCCAAAAAGGATCTCCAACCTCACTTCACCAACAGAACTTAGATTATTTCACCAGGCAGGAGAAAGAGGATGGAGACCCACCCGGAGGCAATGTCAGCACCAACTCCCCTTCACAGCTTTCACTTCTGAGCTGGGACAACTGTATGGCAAGGGGGGAAGCTGTGAACTGGTGTGGCAGGGCTAGCAAATGCAATAGGTGGTCACTGATGTCCAGGCAGTGTCCTGCAGAACCACCACGTGTGCAGGGAGCAGACAACAACAAACCTGACACCGACCTGCTGTGGAAGCTCACAAAGTTCCTGTCTCTTGCTACACAATGATGCCTGGATTAAGGTTACGTTCCTCCGTGCTGCATTTTGTCACGCAGCCGCTATTTTGGTCAGAAAGTCAGCAAGCCCTTATTTGGGAAGCTGTCCCCCTGAAGGGCAGCATGAAGGGCAGCGAGATGAAAAGGCTGCTTCTGAAAGCAGGCCTGGAGGAGCTGCCTGGAGCCACAGGAAGCCCCAGTCTTGCCCTCTGCTTCTCATTAACATTCCAACATCCTTTTCTCAGCCTGACCCTCGCCTCTCTCTTCCCTCAGGTTGCATCTTGTGGGTGAGCTACTCCCACAACTGAAGCACTCAGGGAAAGACACCAAGAGGGGTTGAGATGAAACCTCCCTTCTTATATGGAAAAGTTTTAGTGCTAGAGATTTAAAATGCAGAACTTAAACCATGTACATGTGCAAACACACACAGGTAAAGCTGTAGACTAACACCAAGTGCTCTGTTCAAAAGTTTTTTCCTTTGGCTCTTGTAACACACATCTATACCAGACTGACCCTTGCTGGACCAGCCACTCCATCTCCTTCAATACCAGCAACAACTCTACTCTCAGTGTGCCTTAACCATCTAGTTAGTAGCGAACCCTGCCAACGAACTGTCATGCTGTTGCTTAATATTAAATCTGGTTTTTACTGATACCTTTGCTGGTGATTATTTAAGTTCCTCAAACACTTGTTTGTAACAGCCTGACAAACACCAACCTCCACAACGGCCCAAGAGATGCACACAGCAAGGATCAGACAGCTGAGGGCTGCAGACATCCCTGACTTTACAAGCCCCTTGACTTGCGAGTTTCAAATTAGTAAATCTCTTTAAATTGCTTGCTTTAGGGGTGGGTGGGTTTCCTTAATCAGTCATAAACAATTAAAAAGTGGGAACTGGGAAAAGATTTTTGAATTTAAGCCAGAAAGAATTCAAACTAACACACATCATTTTGGTAATTGGCTAAACTATTCAAAGAATAAACTACATGAACTGGATGTTCCAGTTAAAATTATGGTTTTCATCCGGCAAGTGTTTTACAGCTCCACTGCAGTCTGAAGGGACGTGCAAACTTCCAGCCCCGTGCGGCTCCATGGGTTTACCCCACCGGGTGGACAAGAGCTGGAACTGCAATTTCAGAACAGTTGGTCGCACTCCAACAGAGGGCTCACGCCAGTAGCGGAAAGCACGGCCTGATGAGCTTTGAGGAGGCCCCGGAGAGTGAAGCCCTCTCGTGATGTACACAACAGCAGGAACAAAACCCGGGCTCAGCTCCTCCAGGGATTTTGCACGTTATTCCCCTCATCTCACCAAGCCAGCACGTTTCATCAGACAGACTTTTGGTACAGGAGTGAAAGACACTCCCTAAAATCAGTCACTACGAAAAAAATGTGTATTTTGTGTATTCCTAAAACCTTACACGCTCCCATGGGTAGCTCCATTAATGCTTCCAAACCTAGAAGTATTTCAGGATACAACACACACCAGCTCCTGTGGTCTCCAACACCACAGCCAGCACTCCTTACCCTCCCACTGCTCAGGATTCCAACAGCTGTAAGCACCTTACCCAAACAGCAAAGCAGCAGACAGGTAACAGGCCCCTGGAAATCTCATCTTGCTGTAACAACACCAGGAATTATCACTAAAGTCACGTTACATGAGAAAGGAAATGTCAGCCGAGTTTTCAAAGGCACAAGGAGGATCCAGGGAACTACCACCAGCCAGCCAGGCTCCCCTGCATCGCTACTCACAGGCTTGATGCACCGCTGGCAGATAAAATGCAACTCAAACAAGGCTTCTGGAGGGCTCTCCTGAAATTCAGGAGGTGAAGGCTTTGTTACACACAATTTTATTTTTAAAAAATGCTGTAACACACATGCCAGTAAGAAAACTGGCTCTTCTTATTAAATCCCATCAGCCCTTTTTTGGCTGAGCTGCCTGCTGCTGAGCAGCCTGCTGAGCTGCCTGCCTGGCATTGTTGGCCTGCATCTTCTTCAGCCCCTTTTTGTTGTGTTTCTTTGCAAATCTCATGTTCCTCAAAAACTTCGGGTCAACCTATAAAAGTAAGGGAAAAACAAGCCACGTTGCAGAAGAGACATATATAAAAACATTTATAGCTCCAGATTGTTCTAATTATTCCCAAATGCTGGCTGTGACTAGTTCAGACATTTTTTTCTGATTTTTCAACAAAATTATTTTAGCCACCTGCAACCAGGCTTTAAAAGCTATTTTCCTTAACTGCCACAAAACAAAAAATCCCAAGCCCCAGCAATAAACATACAGAAAGAACAGGATGAACAAAGCTGTAGCACAGGCAGGACTGAACCTTCACTGAGCTTTGCAGAAGACAAAATGTTTACATCACTACCAAAAAACTTTTTCGCTTTTGATAACATGCCTTTTGCTCTTTTTCTTTTTTACATCTTTTTTCTTTTAAATGACATCTACAAAGCCATTTACAAATAAAATCACAACCCTCCCCCAACACAAAAGGTCCTGTTTTCACTTTCAAGTGTGGAAAAGGATCCTGTTACATCATTTGGATAATCTCAGAAAAAGCAATATACTCTCAATTTAACGTGTTTTAGCCCAGAAATGCCAATTCCTCTTATTTTGTAAGTGAAATTATCTGGATTAGTACAGGCAGCAAAACAATATTGAAGGAGAGGGAAGGGAAGAGAGGGAAGGGAGGGGAGGGAAGGCACCATTCAACTGGCAAGTGTTTGTTTTACTGGAAACAGCTCTCAGTGGCAGGCACCAGAGCAGGACAGGGACAAAACTGGCCACTACCTAAAATGCAGTTTTACAGACATACACGGGCAGATTCCATGTGGGTTAGAAATAGCACAGCTGCATGTCAGGTAAGTAAAAGATCTGAACCCCACAGTGGTTCTGACCACCCGGAACACCAACCTCTGCCTGCAAAAAATGTGTCAGTCAAAGTAATACAAATTCTGGTCTTTTTTCAAGGTTAAGCCTCAGTGACTCAAAAGCCTGGGAATATCAACTGAAATACTCACCCCTTTGAGAGATTCGTATCTGTGGGTTTTGGGCTTCTTGATGCCATTTCTGTGCCACTTACGGGCTATGTGGAAAATTAGACAATTGTTTAAATTACACTTTCTGCAAATATTAAGCAGCTGCACTAGTTTCTTATAAAGTGCACCTGACAATCAAAACTATGTGCAATAGACAATATTCAGACCCCTCCCATCCAAACTGCATTTGAATTAAAACCACACCTCTATGCTCATCCCTCTGCACACCGTGCTTTTGCCACTGAACGGGCTTCCAATCCAAAGATTTCAGGCAGCTCATTAACTAATGACACACTGACAACACCACCAGCACCATAAAAGACCTCAGACATGAATAAATTCAAGCACTTGTGGGCAGTGTCAGAGGGCACCATCACTCACTGTGCAGGGCCAAGCAGAACCTACTTGTGACCTCTGCTAACTCACAGCACTGACGGGAAGACCCCAAACATGAACTATTTCATCACTGTGGCCATCTTTGGAAGGCACAGGATCCCAAGGATGAAGCTTTTCAGTAACATCACAGAAGGACAAGATGATTTGGGCTGGACATAACCTCACAGACCATCCTGTTCCACCGCCCTGCAAAGGGCAGGGACATCTCTCACCAGATCAGGCTGCCCCAAGCCCTGTCCAACCTGGCCTTGGACACTTCCAGGGATGCGGCAGCCACAGCTTCTCTGGGCACCCTGTGCCACGGCCTCACCACCCTCACAGGGAAGCATTTCTTCCCAATATCCAACCTAAGCCTACTCTCTGTCACTGGGAAGCCATTCCCCTGTGTCCTGTCACTCCTTGCTCTTGTAGAAAGTTCCTCTGCCTGCTGAGTTGGTGATGATCATCACGGAATCAATCAAACTGGAAAAGGCCTCCGAGATCATAGAGCCTAATGTATGACCCCGCCAACAAGATCATGGCACCGAGTGCCACA
>VZRR01007230.1:37807-56444 GCA_013398015.1 Oreocharis arfaki | reverse complement strand
CCCTGCGATACACGCTGCCCCCCATCCTGGGGTGCCCCCTGCGATGCATGCTGCCCCCGCATGCCACGTTGTGCATGCAGTCCCCCTGCGTTGCCCACACGATGCACAATGCCCCCGGAGTGCCTGACCATGCATGCAGCCCCCCCACGGTGACCACAGGATGTACTGCTGCCCCCCAGAGATCCCATCATACACCCAGCATTTCCCCGGGTGGCTGCAGCCCCTCAAAGCCTCTGGTCCCTCCCCCCACTGCTGCCGGGTGCTTGTGCACATGAATGGGAGGGAGGGAGGGATTCTGAGCAGGAAGCAAAAGAGCAGGTGGGCAGCCAGCAGCATCCTGCGGCATCCTGGCATTGCGGAGCTCCACACCTGCCCAGGCTCCACCGGCGACGTGCCGCCACCGGGAAGCAGAGAATGGAGGCAGCCACCACTAGGATCTTACCCATGGTGCCAGCCAGGCAAAGGGAGGGTGTCAGCTCCCACCGGTGAGTATTCTGGCGAGCCGGGGTCCCCATTACCTCCTGGGTGGGCACTGATGCTTGGGAAGAGACAGGCCAGGGAAGGAATGAGACAAAGGGAGCAGAGGGTGAGCATGGCACAGGTGCTGCTGCCATCCTCCCACCCCAGCACAGCACCCTGGGGTCTCCCTCCCCATCACTCCACACTTCCCAGAGCTTAGTGCCAAAATCCACCAGCGCTTGTAGGCTGCCCTGCACTCCAGGCATAGGGTCTGCCCTGCAATGCAAAATCACACTGCAGAGGAGGGTAGGCTCTGTGCCCAGCAGTGCAGTGGGGGTACCTGGGGTCTGTGTTGAAAGGTTGGGATCACCCCTGTTCTCACCAGGCCCTGACACAGCATCGCCTCTAGAGGGATGTTGAGGGGGCCAGGTGGCTCAGCCTTCCAGGGTGCAAGGAGGGCTCTGCCCTGGGGCTGGAGTAATTGATGCCCACGGAGGGAGGCGGGCTCAGCTTCTCCTCAGAACCCAGGTTTGAGCCCCCTGTGAAGCAAGAGGGGGTCAGGTCACACTTCCCTCTACCCCGGGGCTGTGCCATGCTGCAACCCACCACCCCCAGCATCTTCCCAGGGCTGCTTCTTTCCCAGGAGCCAGCAGCCTCCAGGGGCTCCTCAGAGGGACAGCAACTTCTGCCTGCCAGGGCAGCACCCCTGACCCTGGAAGCAGAGAGCTGCTTTTTGGCTTTTCCCCATTTCCTCCTGGCACAGCCATGGGGATGGTTTTCCCAGCAGTAGGAAGAAGGCAACTGCTGACCACTGGAATCCCTCAGGGCTCTGGGGAGGCCCTGCAGGGTGCTAGGCCCAGGGCGGGGGTGGCCAGAGCCAGCCGTGCACAGCTCCCAGCCTTATTGGGACAAAGAATGCAAAAGGCCAGGGTTTGCTGCTGGCACCGATTCCCTTTCAAGGCCCTGCAGCCACTCGGCCAGAGTGGGAGGCCCAGTAAACAGCCTGCCTGGCACCCAGCTCCCTGGCTGAGGTGGGCATTACCACCGCTTCGCTAGGCAGCAATCGACCCCCAGCTATGGGTGGTCTTTGTCCTGGCCACGTCCTACACTCACATTCCTGGCCCAGCACACGTGGGCTGGAGTCATGTCCCCAGGGCTGCCTGGGATGTACATGCTGCAGGACAGGGGAGCGGGGGGGCCCTGGGGCAGCACTGCCCAGCTGGCAGGGGCCCATGGCTCTCATGTCACCCCCCTCAGGGCTACACTTACCCACTGGTGGCCTCCCGTGTCTCCCACCTGGCCCCAGCACCTGGCAGTGCACCCCAACATGAAGCTGTGGGAGGAGAGGAGCAGAGCACTCAGCTGGAGGTTACATGCAGTCCCCCCACCAAGCGGTCTTCACACACAGACTGCCCGCCCTGGGCAAGGAGGGCAGTGGCAGCTGCCACCAGTTCTGTACCTCGCTGCCAGCACTGGGCTGGCCTGGGACGGCTTGCTCCCCTCTGGGACTTTGCACTGCACTGGGCTCTGGGGCGCTGGCAGTGCTGCCCAGGTTCCCTTCCTTCCAGGCCGGCTGGGGCTGCCCCTGGGGCTGGCCGTGCTGCAGGTCCTCACCACCATCCTCAGGCTCTGGACTGGGCTCTGGGGCTGGCTGCAGCTCCAGTAGCACAAGGGTCCCTGAAACCACAGCTATGGGTTAGCAAAAAGGCTCTGCTTGGGAAGCCTGCAACTGCCTGCAATGCATCCCTGCTCCTGCTGCTCCTCCAGGCACCTGGCTCCCCTGCCCACCATTGTGAGATGCCATATGCCCTCCATCGTCCTGTAGCTGGCCAGGCATAGCTCTGGCCCCAGGCACACACCCAGACAGGGCTTTGCCATGGACATTTGTGGGCACTCACCCTGACCAGTGGGTTTCTGGGGGTCTCCTGCCTGCTGGCTGCACAGCTCCTGCATCCCGGCTGGGACATGCTCCTGCTCCACCACATCCTCTCGCTTGTGGGCCTGGGGAGAGCAGAACCAGCCCTGCTCCAGTCTCTGACTGCTCCACCATGTCCCATTCTAGCCAGGGACGCACAGGCTGTGGTCTCTTCCCATGCTATTCAGGTCTCTGCCTGCATGCTGCCGGGAATGGACAAGCCAGTCTCTGCACAGGGGTCACAGCAGGAGGCTCATAGGGTGACAAGTGTCCCCACACCCCGCTGCATCCTGTGGGCGGGGAGGGAGACAGTGTCTAGTGAAGGGGGAGCCCAAACCTCCCTCATGTCCCCAGCCCAGGCACTCTAGGGCTCCATGATGCAGAGAACACTCAGTTTTACCCTGCCTCTGCAGGTTCACGGCACCTGCAGCTCTGCTTGGCAAATGATGAAATATTCTGGACATAGGACCACACACAGGTGACAGATGTGTCTCTGACATAAGTCTGAGCAGGGCTAGGGTGTCCTGGTGTCAGCTAGGGAACAAGATGCCAGTCCTCTAGCAGCACCATGACTCCAGGGCAGGGGGAGACGAAGAGGGGCCCGTACCCTGAAGGGGCACAGGGGAACCAGGCCCCAAACCCAAGGACAGAAATGGCCTTGGGTTTGGAGCAATCAGCCAGACTGAGCAGAACAGCCCTCTCAGCTGCTCAGTGATGTCCCAGCCCAGCCAGGGCTTGGGAGCTGCATGCCAGCACATCCAGATGAGGAGGCAGACAGTGCTGAAAGGTGGCACAAGGCTACATCACTCCTGCAGCCTCCTGCTATGGCCCTGAGGCAGGTGGAGGAAGAACCAGGGCTGGACAGAGGCAAATGGGGGAACCCATGCCTTCTCACCCAGCTGCAGTTACACCCATTGATTCTCCTTTTCTCACCCTCAAAGGGCAACCCCACTGGGTTGGCTGCAGAGATCTACCACCACAGCGTCTCTGCAGGGTTACCCCTGCTGCACTGAAAACCCTAGCTTGTGCTCATTCCTTCCAGCTCTGCCCACCAGCTCATCCTTCCCCCATCCAGAAAGCCCCCAGCTTCACTCCAGAATGAGCCCTGGTCCCTCGAAGGCTGGCAGGAACAGCCGTCATGAGAAAGGGGATAGGGAATCAAGGTTCCCTTCCCTACGCAAGGGAACTGCTGCAGGAGAAATGAGCGGCTGTTGCCTCCAAAGAGCCCCATCCCCAAGAACTGGAGCAGGGAGGGGTGCACCACATGCACCAAGGGGCTCCCAGATCCCCACCAGGTTGCAGCCTTGAGAGAAGCCAAGGGGCACCCTGGCCTGAGGCCCCTGCCTCAGCTCACCACTGCTGGAGCCACATTGGCACAGCCAAGCCATATCTCCCCTGCCCCCTAAGACCCCAGCCTCTTCAGGCAGGCAAGCACAGCTTGCCCAGGGCTCTGTGCTCCAGACAGGCTGGCACAGGAGCCCCAGGAAGGGGTGAAATCTGGTGAAATCAACAGTCCCACCCCCTGCAGTGCCCTACACACTCACCACTGAACCTTCGGGCTCCTGGGCAGGGGGCTTCTCCACAGCCTCCCCATACCCACTCTCGTCTGGCCCAGTCAGTGCCGGCTCTGCATCGTCCTGCTGGCTGCTTTCCCCGCTCCTGTCTGTGCCTGGTGGCTTGGTGCTGCCCTCACCACAGCTCTCTTCACTCCCAGTAAGGGCTGGTGTTTCAGCATTGTCCCTCTGGACAATGTTTGCTTCCCCAGGCACAGTGAGGGGCTTGCTGCCGTCCCTCTGGCTGCTCTGCACATTCCCAGCCAGAGTCGCGGCTGGATGGGAGCAAAAATGGTGTTCAGGAAGGAGCCGCCCACATCCCAGACTCTCCAGGGCATCCGCTCCGGAACACGGGAACGGTGCCTTACCTTCAATCTCCTCGGCCCGCAGCTTACGGATAGCAGCTCGGATCAGCTTGCGCTCCTCATACTCACCCGCTGCCCGCAGCTGCAAGAGGAAAGAAGCAGGGTCAGCCCCAGCACTAGGGGATTTGTCCATCCCGGCACACGGTCTGCCTCAGCACACAGCTGCTCACCAGCTTTGTCAGTTCCTCCACGCTGGTGATGGCTTCCAACTGCTCAGACAAGGCGGACAGGGCTGCCTGCTGCTCCTCTTCCAGGCGCTGGGACCTGAGCAGGGTGAGAGCGGTGGCCGTCCGGGAGCTGTCATGGGCGCTTGCGAGCAAAGTCCCCTTGTGGGCAGCTTGCAGATCCAGGCAACAGGCCCCACCATGTGCCAAGCTGCTCTGTGCCAGGCTGCTCTCACCCTCAGGTTCACCCAAATCTGTCCCAGCCACAGTGGGGCCAGGTACCGCAGCCCCCATCTCCCAGGGCAGAGGCAGAGAATGACCCCAGCTCCCCAGAGGACTCACTGTGGCCAATTTTCCTTGTTGTCCTGTCGGTGGCTGCTGCGCTCTGGGCGGAAGCGCTTGGATGCCAACGTCTCCTCCTCCCGCTCCAACTCCTGCCGCTGCAGCTCCCGGATGGCTGAGCGGATGCGGCGCCGCTCGGCCAGGTCCAGTGTGGCCTCCAGCTAGGTGCACAGGGAAGGGCTCAGCACTGGCTCTGGCCGCTGAGCCCCCGTCTCAGCCCTGGTGCCACCCTCTGCCATGCTGCCATGAGCTGCCCACGCTCTGGACAAAGGCGCTGTCTGTCTGTGGCACCCACGTGCCCAGTGCATGCTGCCCGGCACTGCCAGGCCCTGCGGGAAGTGGGCACGGCCCCCCCGGGGCAGGATGCTGGGACCAGCCATGGTGAGGAGGGGCTGCCATGATGGCACCGAGACCTCCAGGCATGTAAAGGCCAAAGAGATGAGCATGTGAAATGAATACCCACCAGTGATCCTGCAGCCTCCAAGGGTTGGTGCGCTGCAGCTCTGTCCCTCCCAGTGCCACCAGCTCTGGAATGAGCCCTCCTCCCACTCATGCCAGCCCCTCCAGCAGAGAAGGGACAGGAGAGCCCATTCTCTTCTCATTCCATGTACCCCAGGAGGAGCTGATTGAAAGGGACCTAGCATCCCACCCAGGGGTCATCTTGGCCACCCTGCAGCCCTCCCCACCCTCATGCACTGCTAGGGGATGGCAGGTGGCTTCTGGAGCCAAATCCATGAGTGGGATCTGTCCTAAATCCTAGTCCAACCCCTTACGTGCGGGAAGCCCAGCCACAACTCCCCCCACAAATGCCCCCCCACAAACATCTCACAGGCATTCCACGTGCTCCTCAGCCCACCCAAGGCCAGCACCTGGCATGGGCACCCAGAGCTGCTCCCCTTCTTCCAGATCAGATCAGAGCCCAGCCTCACTACCAGCTCTAGTTTTTCCAGAGGGCCATGAACACACCTCCTGATGTTGAAGGGGCAGAAGGCACCCAGATCTGCAGTGAAAGGCCAGCCAGGGTAGGCATGGCCCCATTATCCTCACACTGTCCTGCTGTGGGACTTCCACATTGCCCTGACAGTGGGAACCCAGGAGGTGATTTCCCATGGAGCTCATTAAAAATAAACCCAGTGACCAACAGCAGCTGCCATCAGCATCAAGCCCCATCACGCTGGGAGAAGCCATGGCTGCGCCAGGACAAGAGCATCAGTCCCCTCCTTTCCTGTCCCATGGGCCACTGACAGGCCACCCATCCAGGCTCTTTGGGTTCCACTGCAGCAGGGATCCACGGTCAGTCCCTTGATCGCACCTGAACTGAGCCACACTGGGGGCCCCAAATCACCACCTGTACACAGACCCCTCTGCAGAGACCCTGAGAAGCTATCGCCCTTTCCCCTCTCTGCTTGGAGTTTGGTGATATGGGATAGTATTCCCATCTTAGTGAAGCCAGAAAGCACAGAGCAGGCACAGAGATCCCATGTGCCACCTGAGTGGCAGCCAAAACTGTGGTCCTCCAACTCTTGCCAGCTGCAAAGCCCAACTGGGAGCATTATCCTTCCCCAACCGGGAAGATCCCAGCGGCCAGGACTACCTACGGCAGACAGGCTCTAAAAATACACATAACCTCTGGGCGAGCTGCCTGGAGCCAGGGTGCTCTTTCTCTCCCACCCCAGCAGCCCCCACCATGCCAGCAGACAGTACCATCCCTTCCAGCATCCTAGCTAGAGCCGAGGCCTGCAGTCCCCTCTGGGCTTTTATCCAGAGCAAGCACCTCTGCCACCACAAGGCCAGGGAAGCAGCTGAAAAGAGCAGGAGCCATGGCGCTGCCAGAGCAGTGAGGAGTTTAGGAGAGAAAACCAGCCCCTCCATCCTCATGGGCCTCTCATTTCCCATCTGCCCCTAACGGCTGCTGGCATTGCAAGGATGCCGCTACAGTGGGGACACTACTACCAGGACAAAGGCATGGTCCAGCAGCAATGGCAACCACCCTGGCCAGACAGGAAGCCTGGCTCCCAGCACACAGGGCAGCATCAATGGGCTGGGAAGTGGTGGAATCTGGTTCAGCTCAAAATGAGGGGCTAGAGGCAGAGCTTTGCGGTAAGGACAGCTCTCCCTGTAGCCATCCAAAGGCTATGAGGACAGGAAAACAGTCCAAACTGCATATTGAGTGGCCAAGGCCTTGGCCCTTCCCTAAATAAGCTGCTGGCAGTACATGGCTTGGCCCCAGCAGCTGGGTCAGGGCAGTGGGGAAGGTGGGGGGAGGGAGGAGAAGGGGCATGTGCACAGCAGCTGCAGAAGTCGTGAGTGCCAGGAAAGGCGGACACAATGGGACACCAGCCCTGCACACCCTGGTGCAGGGAATATGCTGGCACCAGTGTGTGCTGTGTGGCACCCACCTGCCAGCTCTGGGGTTTGCCCTACCCAGGAGGCTCCAGCTGGGACCTGACCTGCATCCAGGTCCTGGAAGGCTTCTTCCCACAGGACAAATGGCAGGGCAGGAGAAAATACCTTATTCCAAGCCCACGTCAGCAGGGAGCTGGGATGAGGCAGCTCTGGAAGCTCCGTGGCCAGTGGCAGGGGAAAGCATGCCGGAAACTGTAACAGCTGCGAAGGGACCAAGGGGCCCAGCCCTGCCGGCACAGGCAGGCTCAGGGATCAGCACATGCCGGGGGCCCCATGGGCCCTGCCCAGCTGCCAGCAAATCAATGGTTCCAAGCAAACACCCTTCTCGGCAGATGGAGTGCCTCTGTGAAAGGGCACTGGCACAGCACCTATAGGCTGCTTCCCCACAGCAGTGTTCAGAGCCCTAGCGCAGTGGGCAGCCCTGCATCCATCCGGCTCTTGGGAGTGCCTGAGCACACAGCACTTTGGAGGCTGGAGCCTGGCCAGTGGGAAACTGCTTTGAGACATCGGATGAGCCTGGGACATCGGATGAGCTTGGCACACTGACCACCTTCAGCCTCAAGCTTCACTGTCACCTTTGGAAAGAGCCATGGGAGCATGGGTGCCTCCTGGGCAGAAGAAAGCAGGAATGACACTGGATGACAGGGACATGGCAGGGATGCAGTGCTTCTCAGGGCCATCGAAGACTTGCCAAAGGCTCCTGGGTATAAGAAGAAGATCTCATGGCAGCGACTTTCCTAGCTCAAGCCTGCCCTGCCTCTGTCTCCAAATGTATTTACATCCTCCCTAATTAACCAGACTAAGATTTGGAGGGGCTGGGAGAGGGACGCATTCCCCAGCCCAAGGCCAGCAGACCTCAGCCCGGAGCTCAGCACAGCCATGAGCACTCAAACAATCTCCTGCTTCTCGACATCCATCTAAGGGCCACCCTGCAGCAGCACCCATCCCATCCCCCACAGCTCCCTCCTCCAGCTCCTCCAAGCCCTTCATCGCCTTTATGCTGCACCATTGGTGCATCCCAACTGGCCTCCCTGGGACTGGGATACCAGTGGGCAGCTGGGGAGGGAATCATTTGGATGCCTATGGCAGGAGTTGCAGGGCAGAGGTTTCCTGGCAGCTCCCAGTCCAGCAAGCACAGGAGCGAGGGGGCTGCAGGTATGTCCTCAAGACCCCCAGCCTCCTTTTTCCAGTTTCCCTGGGGATATCAGATGCTGCTGCCTAGGTGTCATTTGCTGGGAGAAATGAGGAGAAGCAAGGCAGAGTGAAAGGCTGGGGAGAGCAGAGAAGGGAGGAAGCGGTGGGAGAGGCAGTTTTCCCTTATATGGACTAATCCTCTTCCAGCTGAGTGGAGCCAAAAACCTAACCAGAAGAAAAATAATTCCTTCCCTGCCACACGTCAGCTCAGAGGAGGCTTCCCCCAGCCTGTGCCACACAGCACAGGGAGATCTGGGTCAGAAGCACAGTGCTCTGGGGAGGCAAAGCCCCAACATGTCAAAGAAAAAGCCCCCACAGAAGCAGTGCTTGCTGCAGGATGCAATCCACCTCCCTGGGCTGGCCGGAGACTAGGAACCCACCACTGCTCCTGAGGCTCCATCTCACACCAGAGACCTTGGCTGGGACACGGCAGAGCTGGAGCACTGGTAGGACGAGGAAATACCCAGACCACCCATCCCCAAACCTCTGGATGTACGGTCTGTTAGCCTCGACATGACCCCAGGAGAAGCAAGTGGGCTCCTCAGCTCGAACCACGGGCAGGTCTGCGTGTCGTCACTCAGAGACGGCTGAGGGTGTCAGGACAGGAGGCTCAGCCGGGGACAGCCCCCGTGCCGACCCACGGCACAGCTTCCCGCCGGCATCCCGACTCTTTCCTGTTCCAGCAGACCTGCCTTCCCGGCTGACGACTCAGCTTCCTGCTGTGACCATCCCCAGCGCTGGCCCCGGGCCATCCCGGCTCAACCCCCGAGGCAGCCAGCACAGCCCCAGCCCCGGCCCGGGGGTCCCTGGGGTTGCCCAAAGCCGGGCAGTTATAGGGGCTTCCCGGGACACCAGCCCCGTCTGAGTATCCTGAGTCCCGTCTTTGGGACACGGAGGCCCTCGTCCTCCAGAGCCCACCGGACCCGGCAGCGCACGACTGCGGCTCTCGCTCCTGGGGCAATACCCGGCCGGTGCTCCACAAGCCGCTGCGCAGGAGGGGTTGGGATGCAAAGCCATGCGGGCAGAGCCCGGGAAGTGCGCCTGGCACTGCGCCAGCCCCCGGCTGCACGAGAGCCCACAATGGGAGAGCGGGGAGCAGAGATCCGTGCCGGCATCGGGGAACGGTTCCCCGGGATCCGCCGGCCGAGAAGATGGAGCCTGGACAGGCGGTACGGCCGGGCGCGGATGCGAGCAAAGGGCCAAGCGCGGCCAGAGCAGCGGGGCCCGAGCCTCCGGAATCACCGGAGTAGAGCGAGAGCTCGTGCTGGAGCTCATCCCGGCCCAGAGCCTGACCCGGGCCAGCTCGGGTCCCTCCAAGTTCTTCCGCCCGGGACCAGCGCTGAGTCCTCAGCGCTACATCCGCTCCCAGACATGGCTCCGGAATCCCCCGGCCGAGCGACAGACGCGAGGCCTGCCCGGTCCCACTCTGCCCGCTCCTGGGACAGCAGCCCCCGGCCCGGGGGATTCAAGGAGCCGAGGCACTTCCAGGCACGATCTGCCCCCGCAGCCGCCGCGGGCGCGCACCGTACCCCGAGCCCCGGAGCAGCCGCGGGACTCACCAGCTTGCGCAGCGCTCCCTCGTCCATCCCGAGGAGGCTCTCCTGGGACATCCTGCCCGTCGAGCCCGCGCTTCTGCGGCCGGGGCTTGGTGGCGGCCGACACAACAAAGGGCGGCCCGGGCGGCGCGGCCCCGCGCTCGGTTCGGCTGCGTTCCCGCCCGCCCCGCCCCGCCCCGGCTCCACTCTGGCTCCACTCCACTCCCGTTCGTGCTCCCAGCAGCGTCGCAGCCCCACGGCTTCCCGCCGCCCCGTCACTTCTCACCGCCCCGCCCGGCCGGACCTGCGGGTCCCGGGTCCCGAATCCCAGTGCCCAGCCCTGTTCCGGCACCGTGCACCGGGCACTGAGACGAGTTGCCGTGCCGTGCCGTGGGGCTCCGGACTCACTCCAGTGTCCTACGCCGGTGTAGGTGTAGCGGAACCCGGGCCTGGCCCGCTTGGGGTGGCACCCTAGGGTGTATGGCTGCCCGCAGAGTGTCCCCGAGCCCAGCCCGGGCGCGGAGACTCCCCGCCTGCAGGAGCTGCTGCGCCCCCGGCTTTCGCGATGCGAGGCAGAGAGCCACCAGCACCTCCTGCCCAGAGGCCCTCCCCACCAGGCCCGGGGGATCACGCCATGAGATGCCCCTGCATGCACTGGGGGGCTGTTTGAGCTGCTCCTCGACACCGCTGCAGGATTAATGCCCAGGGCACCCCCAAAAATCTGCGAGGGCTCCCTGGGGACGTGTTGTCCGCCCCACATGGTCCCACTGCTCACTCCAACTCAGAAGCTGCTTGTGGTATGCTTGTCTTTATATCCTGTCCCGGGTTGCAGAAAGCAGTGCCAGGACAGCCAAGCCCTGGTCTTGCTGTCAAGAGGTTCCCCTGAAGACCCCAAGCTCCTTACCTGCAGCTGAAGTCCCCTGCTTGGCAGAGGACAAACTTGTTGGGGCTCAATCTTTTTTCTGGGCAAAGGCCAGAAGTATTCCCTGGAGAGGACTAAGTACCTGATGTAACCTAGAGGTGCTGTGGGCTCTGCAAACCAGGCAGCTGCCATCTGCTTCCAGCTCCTAGGAGAGGGGGGAGGTGCTGCTCCCTGCCTTGACCAGCAGCCCAGAGACCAAGGGGCTTCTCCAGAGCAGGTCATTGAGATTAAGTTCACTACTCCTCTGGGAGCTCCCAGCAATCTGGGAAGATAGATGGGATGGAGTAGGACCACAGCATCCTCTGACACAAGGAAGAACCCACCACCGTAGGCCAGAAAGATGGGGTGTGGTGGAGGTGCCTAGAAGGTCCAGCAGTTTCCATACTGGGAATGTTGGTTCAAATGTCTCACTTCAGGCCTCTTTGGCAGGGTGGGTCTCCAGCTGCACTGACATTTCAGAGCCCTCTGCTCTCCTAGGTTCCTCAGAAGCTCTCCGCTCTCCAGCCCTGAGTAGCACTGGGCTCCATTGGCACATGACAGCCCCTGCCCAAGCAACTATGCTAAAGCCAACCCCTCCAAGCACTGTGCCCTCTAACATTACATCACCCTCTGCCAGTCTCGGCAGCAACATCATTTTCACTTGCTGGATGATCTCTGCCACAGAGCTGCCACACAGTGGATTGGGGTCTGCCCTGCCCTGCATCTCGGCTGTCACACAGTCCTTCAGGGAGCAGGCACCAGTTCACTCAGGGGCCTGCATCACTTGCACCTCTGCTGTCACATGGGAGCAGGCACTGGCACATACCCAGCTCCTGGCCTTCAGGCAGCACAGCTGGCAGCAGCTCATCTGCCCTTGGGTTATGGGGGGGGACCCCCACTGCCAACCTTCAGCTTTTGAAGGTACATCAGGTTTGTTCCCCAGCCCTTCTGCCAGCAACAGCACTGGGCAGGGCAGTAGATACTGGTGCGTGGCTGGCAGCATGGATGGTGGCCTTCCCACATGGAGCACCCAGAAGCAGAAGCATGCTGAGCTGTGTGGATAAAGTAGCCTTGGGTGCAGAACTCTGTGCATACGCAGTGGCACTTATCCTGCCTCTGCTCCCAGAGGTCTGCACCACTCCTGGCTCCGTCCCCCCAGGCAGTGACCCTGTCACACCCTCACTGACCCACTGCCACATCCCCAGGATCACCACCCACCACACAGCATGTGTGGGGCTCCCTGGGGGTGAAGTGGGCATGCAGCCAGCCAAGCACAGACTCCAAGCAGACCTCCTTATTCCATGAAGTGGAGCAAGGAGAGATGTAAAAACCCCTCAGAGAGCCCAGGGCTCCAGCTCCAGGCCTGGCTCTGGGGGGGCTGCAGGTGGCTGCCCTGTGCATTGGTGCAGGGCAGGTGAAGGAGGGATCTCACTGGTTTGCAGCAATCACAGCATGCTGTTGTGTGTTCTGTGCTGACAAAGGCAGGCATATCGCCCAGTAGATGAGATGAACCTGTACCAGGGGGCAGAGGCCTGGGTGGGTGCACAGGTCCTGGGGGCTCTCCCAGCCAGGGGACAAGTGCAGCAAAGGGAGGAGGGGTGAGAATCCTTTGGGTTCCCTTTGGGGATGCTAAACATAATGTTAAATACCAGTGATGGAATTTTATTGTGCAAGCACATGTCTGGAACTGGTCTGACACCTGCCTGACTCAGGGATGGGACAATGCAGACAAGGGTAAGGACGTGACTGTAGTGCCAGGCAGGGAGAATTCAATCTCCTTTGGGGCATGGCCCTTCCTCTGGGCACAGCAGCATAGTATGGGGCTAGCATTACCCTGCTGTTCTGGCAGCACAGACCCACTGGGAGTGCAGGGCTGCACAGGCTGCAGTGGGCAGAGGAGGGTCCTGGGACCCCTCTCTTCTTCCTCCCGAAGCTTTCCTGGTTTCATGCCTCCTCTGCTGGGAACTTCTGACACCCGCAGACCTGTGTACATCCCACTGTCTACACACCCAACACTTTGTGACTGCTCCCAAAATCACAAATTGGCTTGACCTGGTTGGCCTCACTCCCAGAGGAAGCCAGGGAGGGGGGGACCTGTCACCCCAGGTGGATGTTTGAGCCAGGCACCCACTCCTGGCTGACTAAAGCAGCAGGATTACCTCAGGGAGGAGGAGAAGAAGGAAGAATAAAAAGGGGAGGAGAAGGATAGTTCTTGGCTTCACTGCACTGTGCTGTTCACCCATGGCACACACATGTAAAGCCTGATGCTGCCACTCCTCTGTATGCTGACGACAGGGCAGCTCCCACAGAGCACCATGCTATTATCAACAGTGACATCATGGTGGTTGAGTTTTGGAGCTCTCAGACCCAATTCCCAGGGTCCCCCATGGCAGAGTACCCACATGGTGCCCAGCTCCTCTAGGCAGGAGAGAAGCTCCTCCCGCTGCCCGGGGCTGCAGGAGAAATTGGGCTCTCTCTGTCTCCTCCTCCTCCTCTCGCTCCTGCAGATTGCAGCCTCGAGTGTGATGATGTGCCAAGATCCTCCTGGACAGTAGGTCCCTGGGCACTATTGTCAGAGACTGAAAATAGTTTATGCCTCAAACATTGATATAAAGTCTTAAAGACGCTACAGCCACAGAAACCTCCTTGAAAAACTTTGGACTGGAAATCAAACTGCTGATTAGATTAAAACAAACCCGTTGTTCAATCAGCTCAGGCTGAGGGAAAGGTATGCATCCACAACAGGCCAAAGCCTCCAGCTGCCATCCCAGCTGAGTTTGGGGTGGGGGGAGAGAGAGCACAGCTCACAGAAGCCAGGTTTACACAGACTCCCCCCAGCCGAGGGGGGAGGAGGAGGTTTTGGGTGCGTGGCGTAACCTCTGGTGAGAGGCAATAAACACCCATCCTCCAAATACACAAACTGGCCCAGCTGTGGAACCCCCAGCCCCACAAACCACATCCACGGGACATTCACGTGAGAGGCTTTGCCCCACAGGACTGCACGTGATACAACAGACCCAGAGCGTGCTGTAAGAGACTGCCCCCCTCCAGGGGGGACATGCCTGCCCAGCCTGAGCATATAAACCCCTGAGATTCTGTGTGCCTCGGGGGGACCTTCACCACCAAGAAGAGCAGCTGGAGAGGATCAACAGAACATCGTTGGGATCCATGGAGTGGTGATATTTTCCTTATTCTGTCCCTGACACTCTCTTTCTGTCCCCCCACCTATGCTTGCTCTTTCTTTCTTTCTCTCTCTCTTTCTTTCTTTCTCTCTCTCTTTCTTTCTTTCTTTCTTTTCTCTTTCTCACATATTTACCATCAAATAAAGCCCTTATTATTGTCACTGGCATATGGTCTCGTTTGCACCTTAATTTGGGCAGAAGAATTTCTAAAGAACCTTAATAATAATAATAATTGGATCATAACAACTCTGCACCCTGTTTAGTTCAGAGGCTGGCATGAAGAGAGGCCAGAGCAGCAGGACCTGGGATGGATATAGTGCTGTGCCCTCTAAGAGATGGCAGAACCTGGGCATGGGTGCACCCCAGAGATGGGGCAGGACAAGGGATGGGTTAAGTGCTGCTCTTGGGTGTGGATGGAGGCTGAGCAGCACAGAGTGGCCAGGGTGATGCACAGGAAGGTGTCCTGGGATACGCAGCACAGCTGGAGAGCAGCAGCAGCTGCAGGGCAGCAGTATGGCAGCTCTGCTGCAGCCAGACCAGGCACAGGGACCACCTGCCTGCACAGAACCGGTGCCACTTGCTTAGGACAGGGCACTCATACCCAAACACATCCCCATTCTTCAGGCATTATTCACATCCTGCTGGGAGCTAGGGCAGGATCAGGTGTGATAGATCCCTTACATCTTGCTGCTGGCAGGGACACTGGGCAGCTTCCTACCTGCCATGGCGTGCTGCTTCATCTGGGATAGGAAGGAGCCATGTGACAAGGAAGGTCCCACTTTTGGGGTGCTATGCCCAAAGAGGATCAGTGCTGCCACATACACTGAGGGTTCCAGTTGTCTCACTTGGCTGGCCTGTATGGGGACCAGCATGAGGAAAGCACACACCGCTTCCCTATGAGCTAGAACCAATTTGCCCTAGGTGTGGATTTTGAGGGCTGGTTCTCTGTTGGGCCTCTTCACCTGCATAGAGGAAGAGAACGGGCAGGTCTGTCCATCTGTCTGCAGGCTCTCGTTTGTTGCTCATGTCAGTACAGGAGCAATGCTGGTGAGTACCTGAGGGCTCAGTCTGCTCAGGGCATGCATCTGTGTTCCTGGTGGAGCCTCTCCAGAGGGCAGATCCACACACGAGATGCTGGGTTAGCACCCTTCCTGCCCCTGCCCATCCCGGTCCAGGTCAACTCCTGCTGTGGGGGCTGCAGCACTGGGGCACTGAGCTCCTGCCCCACCACAGCCTTGGCTAGCAGGACTTAAAGCCCAGATAAGTGAATCCATTTCCCTCCAATGACCTTTGGCCCCTGTTCCACGCAGAATCCCCCAAGGATCCTGTGAAGTGAGCACAGTGTCCTATTCCCTGCCCTGCCACAGGAGTCAGTGGGTCTATCGTGCAGCACTACATCTGCCACAGAAGCCTGGATCTGCTTCTGCTGTAGTGCTTGTGACACAGCCTGCTCCTACCTCTTGGCCATGTGTCCACCTTGTCTGCGCCCCAGGAAAGAGGGGAGAGGGAAACACTCTCAGTACCGAACACTGCAGGCAGAGGCTGCCATGGAGCTAGCACCTGCTCAGGACATGACTCCCCAGCTGTAGCCTGCTCCCTGGCAGTGGCCCTGGGGGACTAGAGTGCTCGAAAACTGTCAGGGCCTTGATGTCAGCATCTCCAGCGACCACAGGGCTGCCAGCCTGCAAAGAAGAGTGGGAACCTCCCTTCCCTGCTGTATGCTGGCATTTCCAGATGGATCTGTGCATGGCAACACCTGTACCCAGGCTGAATGCATGGTCCCTGTCCTGCTGCACAGCTGCTGCTGCCAAGGCCTGCAGAGGCACTCTGTGGCATCTGAACTTCCCACGGAGCTGTACCCCTGCTTAGATTGCACTGGTAGGCTGCAGAGTTTCCCCTCCAGCCTGCCCAGACCTCCAAGTGTCCCTTGTCTGACTCTCCTTCCTCCAAGGGGTTGTATCCCTCCCACCATGCTGACCCACAGGTCATCCTGCTTTTCTCTGCACCTTGAGCAGTGGTGAGAAACAGGGTCCCGGGGGGACCACAGCTCCTGGTCACCTCAGAAGCCCCACCTGGAGAGAAGTATCTTTGTGCTATCAGAACAGAGGGAGGCTCCAGTTCAGCTGCAGCTCTGGGAGCTCACGTGAAGCCCTGGCTGCACGTTACACTGAGGGAGGCTGCTTCAGTATTTCCACAGACAGGACATTCCTGAGAGGTGACCTGATAGCACTCCCCCCTCCTGCCTTTCCAATTTCTTTATCACACTGAATGAACACAACTTATTTTTTCCATTTCTGAGACATCTCAGAAGCCCATAAATCACAATGTTGAGATCTGCTGTGGCCAAGAAAAGAAGGATTTGGAAAAAGAATAGGGGTTCAGGAAAAATGCCACTCCTGGTCACTTACCCCTAAAACCCAGGTTCCAGACATCTCCAAGTACTGCTCAGCCTGGGGAAGAGAAGGCTCTGGGAAGGCCTCATTGTAGCCTTCCAGTACTTAGGGGGCCAGATAGTGATAGGATAAGGGGGAATGGTTTTAAACTGTCAGAGGAGAGATTTAGATAAGATGTTAGGAAGATCCTTATGAGGATGGTAAAGCACTGGCACATGTTGCCCAGAGAAGCCCCATCTCTGGAAGTGTTCTGGGCCAGGTTGGAGAGGTCTTGGAACAACCTGGGATAATGGATGGTGTTCTTGCCCATGGCAGGGCAATGACATGAAATGAGCTTTGAGATCCCTTCCAGCCCAAACTATTCTGTGAAACATGCCAACCCTTTCAGGGCTTTCCCAGAAGACTAGAGCAGCCACCTGCATCTCCAAGAATCCTGCCTGTCAGTTAGGAGTTAGGGGTTTTGACCACCAGGATGCTGTGAGGCAATCAAGGAATTGTTTCCCAGACTGCCCTAAAAATGGCTTTATTCACAAGCTGTATGTCAACAGCAAGACAACTCTTCTTGCAAGGATGGGTTTAGGGACGGTCCCCCAAATCACTGGGACTAGAGACCAAAGTGGCACTACTGTACCACAAGCAAGGCCAAACAGACCTGGGTAGAGGCGGCCAAACTCCCTGGACTGCCCAGGTCCTCTCTGCAGCCCTGTGCCAAGGCAAACAGACCGCTTGTCCCAGAGCTGCAACACTGCCTGCATGAAGGGAGACACGGCCCCAAATGCAGGGTTCAGCATGGCCCACACTCACAGGCTGGCTGCAGGCAGCCCTGGCTATGGGCAGCCCGGGCTACAGGCTCAATTTCTCCTCCAGGACTGAGGAACTGTGGACAAATCTGCCTCAGCACTCAGAGGTTGCTCTCTTGTGGTCACTGGCAGCATGGAAACTGCATCACAGGCACTAGTGCCACATGACTCCAAGAAACCTGGAAGCTGTAATGTTATAGAGCACCTGTACATGACCAGACCTGGTATTTGCTAATGAGCCACATCACATGCTGACAAAAGACACTTGGGTGTGCTGCTCTCAATGGGTCATGTCCTGCCAGCTGGTGGAGGACCTGGCTGTGTGTCACACCTCTGGGCTTTCTGCTGCCTGTGGTCACTGATGGCTGCCTCACGCTCCAGGACTACCATGTCCTTATGGATCAAGAGGATGAGCTTTCATCTGCTGCTCTCTGATGACAGCTGTTTGCTTTTGCACCTGTCTCAGGCAGGGGCCCTTCTGTCTCATTTACCATGTGAACTATTTCAAGACCAGACTCTTTTCTGAATGTATTTTCTCCTTATAGTCACTTGATTCTCCCCTGGGACAGCCACAAGGAGTTAAGAAGACTTGGAAAAATATTCCTGAGTATGCTCTTCAGGGCTGCTCCTCCCCAAGACCATCCTTCCCCTTGCCCATAGCTCCATGCTCTGTCCTCTTGCACTACCCCAGTCTTGTGGGCTCACCATGAGGAGATATTTCTTGGCAGTGCTGCACCTTCTGCGTGCAAAACATCAGATGTTTTCATAGCTGTAATAAATCTCACTAGTTACTGTTCTTTTCCATTACTTTACAGCTGTTCATAGACCTTTCTCTGATGCATAGCTGGCTGCACTACCAGCATCCTTTTTCTGTTCCCTCCTTGCTTTGCACAAGCTCAGATATGAAAGCTGGAGACTGGAGACCATCTGTGTAGGGAGCAATACTCTCATGCCAGGGCATTGCTTCTTCTTGTCTTCTTGTCTAGATGGCTTATGTAAGAAAGAAACGAACAGCCACCTGGTCAGGAGTCTTCCCTGCCCAGCTGTGACTCTGCCAA
The DNA here is from genome assembly GCA_013398015.1 of Oreocharis arfaki. NCBI lineage: Eukaryota > Metazoa > Chordata > Aves > Passeriformes > Paramythiidae > Oreocharis > Oreocharis arfaki. The sequence continues at coordinate 38,177 of VZRR01007230.1, read as the reverse complement.
CTCTTGCACTGGACTCCTAATTCTTGCTGCTATGCCTAATGTACTGCAGGCAAGCTGAGCTGTTGCATTAAAATGCCCTGTCCACACACAATGAGATTCACAGAGCTTTTCACAGAATCATAGAATAGTCTGAGACGGAAGAGACCCAGAAAGATCATCAAGTCCAACTCTTAAGTGAACGGCCCATAGGGGGGATCAAACCTGCAGCCTGGGTGTTACTAGCACCATGTTGTTATGATCCAATTATTATTATTATTAGTATTATAAAGGTTCTTTAGAAATTCTTCTGCCCAAATTAAGGTGCAAATGAGACCACATGCCAGTGACAATAATAAGGGCTTTATTTGATGGTAAATATGAGAGAGAGAGA
>VZRR01007230.1:0-37623 GCA_013398015.1 Oreocharis arfaki | reverse complement strand
CCTGTGGGGCAAAGCCTCTCACGTGAATGTCCCGTGGATGTGGTTTGTGGGGCTGGGGGTTCCACAGCCGGGCCAGTTTGTGTATTTGGAGGATGGGTGTTTATTGCCTCTCACCAGAGGTTACGCCACGCACCCAAAACCTCCTCCTCCCCCCTCGGCTGGGGGGAGTCTGTGTAAACCTGGCTTCTGTGAGCTGTGCTCTCTCTCCCCCCACCCCAAACTCAGCTGGGATGGCAGCTGGAGGCTTTGGCCTGTTGTGGATGCATACCTTTCCCTCAGCCTGAGCTGATTGAACAATGGGTTTGTTTTAATCTAATCAGCAGTTTGATTTCCAGTCCAAAGTTTTTCAAGGAGGTTTCTGTGGCTGTAGCTTCTTTAAAACTTTATATCAATGTTTGAGGCATAAACTATTTTCAGTCTCTGACACATGCTCTGACCAACTGCGATTGCTAGTACTCCATTCAGCATTTCACATGTGGTCTCAAATTAACTTTGGAGATGGAAGATTAATTTATCCACTGCAAAGCCAGTATGAACAAATCCTTATCCTGCAGCAGAAGCTACCACCAGCATCTCATGATGCTCTGCTGTCTCCCTGATATGTGCTTTCCTACCCTTCCCTTTTCTGCAGGTCATTCTCTTAAGTCCCAACTTCAGTCATTGAACTAGAGTCAACTGCAGCTCCATCATGTATGGAGGTCACAAACCAGCACTTTGCTCCTTTTGACTCATTTACAGCTGACAGGTGCATCCCAATCCAGCTATTGCCTTCCATGATATTCTGACAGCTCCCTCCCAACCCAGCTATCTCCTTCCATGACATTCCTTCTCCCTCCTCAGTGGTATGACGGCACAGAGAGAAATCTTAAAATAACCCTTCACAAAAATTCTGCCATTCCTTGCAAGTTGTGCCCACATTTGGATGTCCCTTATGCTCTGTTTGGTCTCTCAAGGAGCTGTTCTGCCTGCCACCCAAACCATGCCTGATTCCTGTCCCCACTCCAGCAGCTGTAATGCAGGACACAAAAAGCATCTGTCACAAAGCAAAGCTTCTCCCAATCACCACACAGCATTTATGTTTTGTTCTTAACACCCACACACCTTTAACACCCTGCATATCAGCAACTGGTTGTTACAAGGCTCCTTCTCTTCTTCCAGTTCCTGTTAAGATGTTTCCTGGTCCCAGGTACACATGGTAATGTGAACCAGCAGAATAATGCAGGATAATCATCAACATCCACTGAGACCATAACATGGACCAAAATCTCCATCTGATGTTCCAAAAATTCTTCACAATTCTTAAGATGCTCCTACAGTGGACTTCTCAAACCACCCCATGGAAACACAGCAGGTACTGCAGACTGGTCACTGAGGAAACACCACAGAACACATACTGTAAGTGCCAAACTTCCTGCCAAAAGCAAAAAGAGCAGGCAGCTTGTCCCACCAACTACCATGTGTGACAGACACCATTGCTCCAGGTTCCCTTGACAAGAACATCCTATGCATAGCCTTGTGGCTCAGCCTCAGTGGCAGCAGGAGCCTCCAGCTGGTCCAAAACTCATCAGCTACAGCTACCAGGCTGGGGTGGTGGGCTCCCAGCTGAACATGCTTCCCTGTGCTGGGCAGAACTTGTACCAACACACTGCATGCTGTTACTTCTACCCATGAATCCTTTGGCCTCCAGTCCCCTCATCTTTCTCCTTGTTTCAGGGAAGCGCTTGCTCAAGAGACACCCAGCTCCTATCAGTTACTGACATCCTGAAAGGAAGTTGGGCTTCACCTGTCTGCATACCTGGAAGGTGGTGCCTGCTTGTACCAATAGCTACAGCCCAGCAGCCTGATCTCAGCTCTGCCATGAACTTGGAAGAGGGGAGAGCATGGCCAACCACTTGTGTGCTCCAATGGCAGTCCTGCCAAGGTGTGTCCCTTAGTGCAGGCTCACACTCCTCTCTGCCTGGTGCATCTTCAGACCATGAATCCAGCAGACACCTGTGAACACCGCAGAGCCCTGGGTGCAGGACAGGATGTTTCTCCACAGCAGGGACCATGCGGTGTGCCTAAAACCCTTTCAGCACTATGAAACTGGGCAATACCTTTGCCATCCAGAGGGAAGGCAAACCCCTCAACAAGCAAAGGCATTGGAGAACCTCAGGGAGGAGCTAGCAGGTTCCAGTTGTGGCACTTGACCCACACTGCCTGCTCTTCACCATGTTATGTGCTCCGGGGGTCCCACAAGCTCTGAGATCCCATGGCCTGTCTTTCAAGGGCTCCCCATTCCTGGCAAATGCCCCCTTCCCTGAACAGTTGATGCTTAGCTTCTGCCCCCAGTTGCCCCATCCTCCTTCCATGTGTGTTCTTTCATACTCCTCATTCTCAGTGGAAAGTCTGTCAGATGGAAAGCTATTCCCAGGATTAACTAAGGATAAATCCTTTCCTCCCCCTTGCTATGACAATGGCTGGACTAAGACCTTAGCTACATGCAAACAGAGGGCAGAGTGGAGGGGAGCCTTCATCATGGCCAGAGCCTGAGCCACATAATCAGCAAAGAATTAAATCTCTGTGAGGCGGAGGAAGGAACTACTGTCTTAAATACTTAGATTCTGTGGAATATTGGCCAGTTGCAGTCTCTTTCTTCAAATAGAACATTTATAAGAACACAGAAATAAATATTTGAGAACACTATATACCAAAACATTGAGTAACTCCTGATGCAAAAGTGTTCCTTCATTTTTCAGGCAGCTTCCCCATTTAGTGTTTGGAGTTGGGATGACTTCTGGTGGCACTGAGTTGCACTGACAGGTCTGGTGGTGCGTGTCTCCGCTGCCTGGAAATGGTGAAGCCCTCCTGGCAAGGGTCACCTCCCAGTTTGAACCAAATGGCTGGGTGTGCTGGAGTGTGAGATGTGATGTCTTGACTTCGAAGACCCTGCCAGCAGCCAGTTCGGGGAAGGGCCTGCAGGCAGCTCTTCCTGGGAAGTGGGAGTGCAGTTTGTGACCTTTCTCTGTCTTTCAGTCCTGTGTGGAGGACTGCAGAGGGATGTGGACAAAAATGAGATTCCTTAAATGGCCTTTTCTGAGATTCTGATGAACTGAGCTGCTAATTTAAGTCACACTCACTGCTGTCAGGGGACTTGTTCAGTGATGTTGGGGCTCACATCCCACTGCCATGGCTGCAGAAGCAAGGCAAACCCACCCACACACCCCCAGATTTGGTCTCATGCTCCTGAGCTGATGCCCACCCTGGCCCCGAACAGCCCCAGTCACATGCTTTGCCTTCTATTTTGCCCCCATTTCCCCCTGCCATATGAACAACCTAGCCCAGTTCTTTCTCTCTCAGGCTCAATTTTTTGCTGATTTTGCACCCTTGTTCAGTGATTGCAGCCTTGGTGAGTGATCTCAGTCAGGCAGCACTGCTGACACTCTCTCTCACCCCTTTGTCTGGCTGTTTCTTGCTTTTTGCCCAGCCCCTGGACAGGGCTGGCCCCTCTTTGGCCTAGCAATCACCTCTCCATTCAATCTCAGCCTAGAGCCAGACACCTCCTTGCAATTTTGTCATTAATGCTGGTATTATCCTACATTTCAGCCACTGCCACCTGATGCAACACCAAAACTTACTTTCAACACAGGCTGGAGTCTCTCTTCATTGGCTTTCACATACCCATAATCCCACATGCCTGTAGGAAACAAGCCACCACCACACTCCTTGTGAGCCTATGGATACTCTGCTCTTCCCTACGTTAGATGGGGCGGGGTTAGAGAAAGAGTTTGGGAGAGGCACACAGTCAAAACCACTTTTACCGAACAAAGTACTTTGTCTTTTTAAAATATTATGCAGATTATGTATTATGCAGATCACCAATGCAGGACAAAGAAGCAGGGCTCAGGATGTATTAAACAAGCATGATGACATCTCCACACATCCTCCAAATGGATGGGGTTACAGGATTGATGAGGACTGGTCGAACCATCATGAGATGATCCAAGTGTGCTGATAAAACATTTCCTGGGTTTGTTTCTCTTTAAAAAAGTAATTAGGTTTGGATGGAAGATCTGAGTGACAAGAAATAACTTCAGGGTGAAGTTGCTGAAAAAACGACACTGCCTCACAGATTCTTCTTTTTTGGCCTCCCAAGAACTTTCCAGCTTCCTGATAGTCCCAGCTCAGTCTAGGGATAGTCTCCGGAGCTGTGTGCTGACAGAGTGCTGACAGCTTTTTGCTACAGTACTTTTGCTCCTCACACCATCTCTTGACTGCCAGACTGACCAGCTTCCTGCAAACCATGACATTCCAGGGAAGATATTACAAATCCGTAAAGTCCCCCTCATTCTCTCCCGCCAAGGCAGTCAGGCCTTCATGTTGATGTCAGCTTCCTATAAGGCAGAAGGGCAGCCCAGGGTTTTGGTGCACCTTGTATTTGTCTAAAGCTTAAGCTAGGGGAGATTAATGCCTTCAGAGATGACAAAAGACATTTGACCCATGGGGGCATTCCCAACACATGCTAGAGGAGCAGTTATCTAGTCACCACTGAGAGATGCTTTGATGGGAATGACCGGCACAGCCCTGCTCTCTCCGTAGCACTCCCCAAGTGTGTTCTGCGCCAGATGCGGTGAAACAGCTGTTCATCTCTTCATAGGTATCACAGCTCAATCTACTTGGATGCTGCTTCCATGAGGCACCCAAGAGATTTCCATAAGCTTTTCACCTCAAGAGTATGTTTTTGGTTGCTTTCAAGTTGCCAGACTGAAATTACCTGAACTGCCCATGTCAGGCACACATCCATCAGGCTGGGTTAAACAGACACTCTGAATTGGACCAAACCCACAAGTAACACAGTCCACACACTTCAAATAATGAGACAGGGAAAATTATTTATTCATGAAAAGAATTGTACTTGTTAAGAAGCCTGCACACCTTACATTGGTTGAAGTCACTAAAAACATCATACAGTTACAGTCCAGAGTAGAAAGCCGCTGGGCATGGGTCCTTTTCAGCATACCTGTGGAAAACCATCCAACCTAGACCAAACTATCAATTTCTGACAATGAGTTCATGCCGTCCATAACTCTTTCAACTTTGTGAGGAAAATTCTTGTAGGACACTACCATCGCTCCTTTTCAACCATCTTATTGTAGGCTCTTCTGCCTGTCTTTCCTGCCAAGGCACAGAAGTGTTTTCTGCAGTAGGCCTGAGGTGGTGACATAATGCTGCAACAGCTGTGACATTTTTTTCATGTTGTTGATTCTTTAGTCAAACCCAGGCTCAAGACAGCGGGAGTCTGCGTGGCAGAGGAGGATCCTCCCTGTTCACCATTCTGCTGACAATTCACTCCAAGATGTCTCCCTGCCCTCACCTAATCTTACCCTTTCCACTCTTCTGCAAACTCATTTACAAAGTAATTTCTGACAACTAGTGTCTCACTGAGAATGGTACCTAGACTGAAATAAGGAATTTAAATCCTTGATGCGACTTTCCCTGAAAACAAAGCATCAAGAGGCTGACACTTGGCACTACAGAAAAGATCTCTGAACGGTTTTGCTAGCACCTTCCACACATGTTTAGGCACTCATCTTTGAACATCTTGCTCTGCATGTCTTGTAAGGACTGACACACAGACTGTTCATAAAACTACTGTTCCAGAGAACCACAGGATTTAGGCCTCCCAACATAGGAGAAAAAGACATTTCCATGAAGAGAGGTCCAACTTTATGACACTTGCATTTAATCAGCTAATTGCTCTGCTACAAATGATAGGGAGGCTGGGCAGACATGGCTATGAACACAAGAAACAGGGCCGCTCCAGGTCACACAGAGAATAACTCCTTACTAGGAGAAGCCAGGAGAAAAACACTTCCTTCTAAATTCTTGACTTCAGGATTGTGTTCTTGCATTGTATTGAATTGACATGGAGATGCAACTCATGCCCAAGAAAAGGCGGAATGCTTTCATGCTTTTTGACACAACTCTTCTCTGTGAGTGAGACTGGCATGCTCTGTCTAAAGGAGAACACCCCACATCATTTGGAGGCAGCAGCGTATTTCACAGCGGAAGTTCCCATTTTGTACAGGAAGATAATGAAAACTCATCACACAGCAGAGGCAGCATATCGCATGACACAAAAGAATGAACCAAAAACCTGTGAGGCAACATGATTTCAAGCCCATTAAAGGAAGCTGCTTTGAAATTCTTTCTACAAACTCAGGGCAATGGAAGAGATCCATGCCAATTTGGTTACTGGGGCTTGCAACTGCACTCAGCCTTCTTAGGAGAAGTACCAAGGTGAAAGCTCAGTAGAACAGCACTGACCTAGAACTTCAGCAGCTTCTGTCATGACATAGACAGGGGACCTTGCATCCAAAGGCAATGCCATTTTTTCCTTCAAGAAAAATGAAGGATAAAGGACCAGTAAACCCCTGAGGATTACTGGTGATGCCTCACATTTATTTTTCACTGCCTGCTTATTTCACTCTGACACTGAAAATCTCATTTCTATAACGCAAAGGTTTACATTTCTTCATGTACATAAACACACAATAGAGCTACAGTTAACTTGGGAGACCACACAGGCATGTGGAAAAGACACTTTGCTGCACTCGTGGCACTTGTCTGGTGCAGAATCTAGTACTTACCACTGTGATGACTCATGCATTAAGTATTGGCTCGGAAGTCTAGCTTCTTAAAAAATAGAGAAAAAAAGAATAATTGTTGACTCAAGACCCACACAGGTGTAGAAGCAGTTACCTCCAACTTGAAGAACAATGGCCACATAAATAAACTCTTCAATGACCTCAGGCTATGGCCTGGACTCCAGTGGAAAGAGGCTTAACAAAATGCTATGCCAGAGTAAGGACCCAGCAAGCACCACACGGGACTGCATAAGAACTCACACCACAGCCTAGAAACATCGATTTTGAACTGTGTGGAATCAAAAGACTAGCTTACAAGGGGATGTGGGAATTATTTCGGAGTAAGAAACTCAGTCCTAGGGTTAAAGAAGAGCAGTACAGTTTGCTCCAAGCTCCACATGTATAGGCTGGATAAACCATCAACCCACAGGTCATTTATCAGGAAAGTTATGTGCACCAGAGCAAAATGCTGCCTTCTACTGCACTGGAGACTTCAAAAATGAGGGGGTACTGCCTGTGACACCTGAGCAGCCAGATTTGTTTTGCCTGTTACTGTAAGATTCAGAGATCCCGGGACTGAACAGAAACTCAGTGAAATGGTGCTGGTAGCAGAAGAAAAAAAAAGGGAGGTTGATGGTCATAACCAGTATAACTTAAAGTTAAGCAAAGTTTGGGGAGAGAGTTTCAAAGAAAAAACAGCTGCCCCAAAAGAGAATAAATGTGAATTTCCAGTGGGAAGACATTCATCTCTAAAGTACTGAGAAATTCAGCAGTTTGCAGCAGTGGTACACAGGCCAAATAAGCCTATCATGTCTCCATCCATGGAGAGAGAGGTTCTCACAAAGCATAGCTCTGCCGTGAGCAAGGCAGAGCTGTGATGTAATCCAAATGCTGCTTTGCAAAAGGTGAATTCATTTCATTACACCTTGGGCCAATGTCTGGCAGCTCCGATTGCCAGCAAACAAAGGTATAAATCTTTCAAGACTTGGGCAAGAGAAACCAAAGAGCAGAAGTCAGGAACATGTCTGAAACCTACTGCAGAACAGCTATAGAAAGTGTAAGAATTAAAATCTCACTTCACTTTTGTCAAAGAAAATGAAAAATAGGTGGAATTGACATCCACCAAATGGCGAGATGGTAATGAGCAATTTCCTACCAGGGCTGGCCAAATGAAATGGAACTGCAATGTAGTCTTCCACAAGAGCCAGATGGAAAGGACTGGCATCCAGCCAGTCCATCCTCAGAACAGGTCAGATACCATAGGAGCAGCAGGAAGGTGTTCAACTGCTCTGTCCAGAGCACTGTAGTACCCAGATGATGTTGTCAACCTCTCCAACATCAGGAAAGAAACATTGGTTCCTCCCTGAAGGTAAGATGATGAGACCAAGTTCCTGGTAGGCATAGGGACACTGAGATTATTTAAGAGGACAAGGCTGATATGATGCCTAAATTCAGGTTCATGTTCCTCAGGAACACGTATCTGGGTAATTACCTTGCCCTTACACTGAGGATTTATATTGCTTTTGAATATCTGCTGTTGATACTGACTACAATGTGACAAAATAAAAGCTGACGACAACAGATGATGCTACAATCTTTAATAGACTCATTGATTGTCATAAACCTAATACACCTAAACACAGCTCTCAACAGTAATTTTCTTAATTCTTTCATGCAGTTTGATGTCCTGCTGCAAAGAGCTTTTCAGAGATAAGGTTTAAAAGAGCCACTGCACATGCACAGTGATTTTTTGATGCCTTCACAAGAACACACAGAGAAATCCCTGCCAGGAGGAATGATACAACTTGCTGGCCTGAACAGGCCAAACTGAGAGTAAACAGAGTTAAATGCTGTTCTGGGAAGTGAAGTCCTCAGGCCAAAGCTGCAGACTTGTTAGCTCAGGCTAACATACCACTGGGAATGGGGGTCAAACAACTCAAATATGGAACTCAGGTTTTAGCCATTTACCAATCATGAGTAACAGATTTAAATTTAACTTTTCACCACATAGCTTGATATCGTAGAATCACAGAATCATGGAATGGTTTGGGTCGGAAAGCATCTTAAAATTGTCTTGTCGTACCCCCTGCCACAGGCAGGGACACCTTCCAGTAGGCCAGGTTGCTTCAAAAGCCCCATCCAACCTGGTCTTCCACACTTCAAGGGATGGAGCAGCCACAGCTTCTCTGGGGACCCTGTGCCAGGGCCTCCCCACCCTCACAGGAAAGCTCTTCTCAGTATCCCATTACCCCTGCCCTCTGGCAATGGGAAGGCATTATCCCTTGTCCAAAGTCTCTCTCCAGCTCCCTTGGAGCCCCTTCAGTACAGAAAGCTGCAGTAAGGTCACCCTGGATGCTTCTCTTCTCCAGGCTGAATAAACCCAACTCCCATAGCTTTTTTTTTTCTCCTGTTGAATTAGATTTTATTGTTGGAAAATTATCAGACAAAATTAAAGTGCTTCTTTTTTTTTAACGAAACCTTTACCTGTTCCCTGTGGTGCCCTATAAATAAAGCATCAAATAATGTTAATCCTTTTAAAATCTGCAACTTACATGCTTCATTCTTGCTGGACATTCTTCAAGAACAAATATGCCACATCAATTTCTGCACAGACTGAATTCCTCCAGATTTTGGATATTTAGTTCAGATTCCTTTTATCCGAGACACAGCAGACACAGCCATGCTGTTTCAGCGTCCATTTCAGAAGTACAATTGGAGGTGTTTTTCCAGTGGACAACTCAGGTGCTCAGACAAGTATTCCGGGCCTTCAGGGCTCCTCCGTTCAGGCTGAATTTTGGGGGGGCCTGGTGTGTGCAGGACACAGGCAGGACAACCCCTGAGCTCAATCCCTTCACATTCCAAGATGAACCAAAGGCACAGAACTGAAGCAAGAATATTTATGATTTTATATACCCTTTACATTAATATTTTTTGGTAAGTATGGGCACGTTCAGGAGCTTCTCCTCGGTGACTTCCCAGAGCCTTCATCAGCGCCGCAGGACTGCCACCCGCCGAAATCCGCGCGGAGCCTCCGTACGGGTTCAGAGGCGGGATCCTTCCATCCAGCTGCGTCCCAGAGCCGCTCCCGACGTTCGGGAACGGTGGGCCTCACCCGCTCCAACCTGGCACCCAGCAGTTACCGCTAGCTGGTGCCCCCCGCGCACGCCGCCGGCACCGCGGCCATCGGGTCCTCCAGCTCCGGCAGGTTCACCCAGGGCCGGACGGGGCTCCGGCTGCCGGGCGGCCTCATGGCGCAGCCCGGCTCCACCACACCCACAAGCCCGCCCTAGGAGGCCGCGGCGGCCGTTCCCGCGGCGCCGAGGGGCTCGGATGCCGCCGGGGCGGAGCCTGGGGGAAAAAGGGGCTCCCGCGAGGGGTCCCGGAGGGTCCCGGAGCAGCCGCGCACACCGCACTCACCCACCTCCGCCGCTCCCTCCCGGCGGCTCGCGCCCGTCACGCGGCGGCGCAGAGCCCACATTGGCCGCGCCGGGGCGCTTTCATCACGTGCCTCTTTTTGACCAATGGGTGACAGCCGCGTGGCTCCTCCCCCGCGGGGGTAGTTGCAGCGCCGGGTGCGATCCCAGCGCGGCGTAGACNCGGCAGGGGGCGGGGAGGGCTCGAGGCGCGCGCAACCGCCGGTGCATGCGGCGCGGGCCCGGGCCCGATGGCGGCCACTGCCGCCATGTCTCTGGGCAATTACAGCAGCCTGAACCGGGCCCAACTTACCTTCGAGTACCTGCACACCAACTCGTGAGTACCGCCTGGGGTGGGGCGGACCCGCGGCACCCGGCCTGCTCGGGGCCCCGGCTCAGTGCGGTGGGCCTGGCCGAAGCCACGCGGGCCGGTGGGGCTGAACGGATCTCTGCCTCCGGCCCGGGTGCCTCGTGATCCCTCCGGGACCGGCTGTTATACCGCGGGCGGGTCCACGGGTCATGGAGAGCCGGTACATGGGGACAAGAGGCCTTGGGAGGAACGGGTATGTCCCTTGGGCAACCAGGCGCCCACGGCCACACCTCCGTGGAGCAGTGTGAGCAGTGTGTGTGCTCCCATGACGGGCTTCATCCCTCTGCAGCAACTGGCTTTGTGTGTAACTGAGTGTTTTCCAGGTTTATCTTCGACAGGATTATGATACTCTTCTTCTAGTCAGATTTTTGCATGTCGCCAGTGAATCCCCCAGAATAACACCTCTTGAGAAGAAGCAAAGCCATTATTTAAAATGAGTTTCTTCTGAGCGCATGTCTAGAAAATGAGAAGCACCATCAGGAGGCAGTGCTTAGCAGGGTCAGGCACCTATCAAGACCTACCTGCTGCTCCTAAGCCATGTAATGCCATGTGTGGAGGAGATGAAAGAGCTTATTCTGCCCGAACTGGAAGAACACTGGAACCACTTGGCCTTGCTTCATTTTGATCAGCTGGTCACCGGTGTAAGATTGTCTGCTGATCTTCTGTGGAAGATGTTATCCATCAATAGAGAACAAATAAAATGCAGGTTTATCTTTTTGTTTCCCTTTTCAACGTTTGGAGGATCACAGTGGTCTGCAGCAGTCTAAAGATGGCACAGAAACACGGGCAACTTGGTTTCAAAGTATTTTTGTCTGGTTCTGTTGTTAATGAGATACGTCTGCAAGAGCAGTTAAGACTAATCTCACTTACGTATGCCAAGAGCATTACAGTCTATTTATTTTCAGAATTAGGAAAGTAACGGGCTTTGAACAGGGGATAAACCTAGTAATGGCTCCATGTCACATTTGCGTCTGCTCTCTAGCTTGGCTCGTCGCAGTTGCATGTGGACTGAACAGTCTGGTGCCTGAAGATTGACAATACTGAGTCATGTTGTGTTGCTGTTGTTGATTTTTGAAATTCTCATGTCCAGCTCCAGAAGACAATCTTTTTTATGAATTAGAAGACTGTGCAGATGATGGCAGTGCTCTGTCATCAGGTTATGTTTGCCTGCAAAGCTCCAGAACTCTGTCCATCTTCGTAAGAAGATAAAGCCTGTGCTGTAGAAAAGACTGAGTTGTTGGTGCTGCCCTGAAGTATATTAAAGCTACTTCGTGTTGCCATTGTGCTTACACTGCTGGTCTGCTTGTGGTGTGCTGCATGTCTACAGTGATACCTGCATTACCAAATTGTTGGAAGGAGCTTGAAGCTAATGCTTGGATAAGCCGAAGCCAGGGCTTCTTGTCCGTCATGACCAAAGAGCCTTTTGAGGTTATGGGAATCAGTACATAAGTCAAATGCTTCCCTAAGAATGGCAGTGGAAGTAATGGAAGTCACTTTAAAAACAAAGAAAGCCCCGAACTAACCCATGACATACAACCCCTCCTGCTCCTCCAGTAAAAAAATGAGCAAAAAAGACCCAGATCAACCCAAGGCCAGCATAGGGCTTTTGATAGAGGAGACTGGTCTTTTATACTCTTCTCTCTTGCCAAGGAAGACCATCCCATCTCAGATAAATTCTAGTTCAGTGCTGAGGGTGCATAGTCAAGGAGGTGGAAATTCTTTTGGAAATTCTTTAAATTGCAGTGAAAGACCAGCCATCTGGCTGTTACAGTGCAGAAGAAAACCATGCCCTTTTTTTTTTTCTTCCTTTTTAAGACCACCTTTAGGAAAAGTTTCCATATGTCTACCTCAGAGCACTCAATCTGAAATGCTTTACAGGAGACGGTTGATCAGGTCCCTGAACTTGAGGACCTGCAGCAGATCTTTCCAATAGCGGCTTAATGCTTACATGTCTGATGGCACCTTGAGTTGACCCTCCAACATCTATATGAATGGATTCAGTTGCCATATTTTTTTAAAAATAAAGATACCACTGTACTTTTCCAAGTGCTTTACTTGATGAATAGTTGAGTGGAGATAGACTTTTTAGTAAGTTCTGTAGTGATAGGACAGAGGGTAATGGCTTTAACCTAAGAGTGTAGATTCAGACTACATATAAGGAAGACGTTCTTCCCTGTGTGAAGGTGGGGAGGTCCTACCACAGGCTGCCCAGAGAAGCTGTGGCTGCCCCTGGATCCATGAAAGCATCTAAGGACAGGTTGGAGCAACCTGGTCTGGTGGAGGGTGTCCCTGCCCACGGCTGGAGGTTGAACTAGATGACCTTTAAAGGTCTTTTTTCAACCCTTATGTTTCTATGTTAAAGTTCTTTTAGATTCTAAGAATGAAAATCAGTGTGCATAAGCACATGAAAATTACATGTGCATTGTTTTATGACTTTCCAGAGTCGTCCGCTTGCCTTCGCATTGGTTTTCCTTAATAATTAAATGCTGTTACATTAAGATACTTCCAAAGTTATTCATTGAGATGATGCCAAAACCATAAGAGACCAGCCAATTTGTATTTGCATATTTTGAATATTTATAATAAAAAATTGAAGGAGTTTGTTAAAAGTAGAGGACCTGAAATTGTCTTCTAGCAGTAGGTAGCCTTTAGCTTCTAACTTGGGTGTTGTTGTGTAACTAGAATTGTCCTGGTGAATACAGCTGGAGTGGAAGAAGGTCACTCGAATAGACTCCAAGATGATTAAATGATGGACTTGAGGAAAACTAGTACTAACAGACCAACAATATCTCCCCACCCCTCAAACTCCCTCTTCTTCATGTGCTTTTTTTTCTGTTTTGGCCTGAAACAGAGTGCATTACTTAGAGAATGGCTGTTATTCCTGACACATGTGCCAAAATAAAACATTTTCCCAGATGTGCCTTCCTTCAGTACAAAATGAAGTCTTATGTCTCTCATTAGTAATTAGGTACTTGTCTGCAGGGTCTGGAGTCCAACTAGGTTCAAGCAGGAGGTTCCTGTAGGAACTGCTAACAAAACAAGCTTTTCTTCCCTTGGGACGTTACTCCACATGATTCTTTGTAGAGGTGTTTGAAGTTGATCATGTTTTGAAGCCATCTAACTTGACCTTTTGTAATCTATGTTTCAATAAATTGCCTGCATTGGACTCTCCTGTTCTATTCCATGTCAAGCCTGCAGTTCTGCATGCAGCTGGCTCAAATGGAAGTGGCACATTGTGGGATGGTCCAGGCCAGTCTGTGTCTACCAGGATGAGCGGTTTTTGAGACTATGGATTTTGATAAGACTTTCCTCCCTTCTATATGTTGTTTCACCCATTGTATGGCAATAATAGTTGTATTTTGAAGGCTCTGATGCAGGTTGTTGTTGCCTCTGATGATGCCTATCTAAAATATGCTCATGCGTTTGCAGGTTACTTGCAAACTTTGACAGACTTAATTTTGCCAACATCTTGTCTCTCTTTTTTTGAAGTTATGTTGCAAGTAAAATAATCCCAAAGTTTTTTTGGGACGTGTGAGAAATTGTCGCTAGTTGATCATGATGGATGTGAAGTATTTCAGGCAGTTTTGACTGTAAAGCAAGACCATGGGGTTTGTTTAAGATTAGTTGATTGAATCAGGCCAAAGCACTTCATGTGACTTTAGTTATGTATTGACAAGTGTGTTCAAACTCATAAACTGAATAGAAGACTTTCATAGTGTATATTCATTTTTGTTAGTGATAAATAGCTGGAGTGAATTTCATTGGCTTATAGCAAGGTTTCCCTTTGCTTGTGTCAGCACAAGAGGTTGCAGTTTTGGGAGATGGTCAAGATCAGTACAGTGTCGGGCTATGTGGAGATGTTTTGTCTTGCCTTTCTTATCATCTATAGCTGTGTTATCAGTTGTTTTGTTCCAGCATTTTTCTTTGGAAATCCTTATTTGTATCTTATTTGCATCTTTTCTTACTTTGAAGTATTCCTAAAATTGTGGAGTAAAAGCTGCTCATGAAGCATAGTTACTAGTGCTAAAGCATCCATTTGCTTACGGGTTACTTCCTAAATAAACTTTGATGTTGACCTGTTGAGCTGAAGAGACACTTGTAAACTCAAGAGAACACTTGAAATCTGCAATCATCCTGCGTATCTGCTCACTCACCTCCCCAGTGGGATGGGGAGGTGAATCGTACGAGGCTAAAATCCATGGGCTGAGATAAGAACAGTTCAAAAACTGGAGTAAAGAAAGATACAATAATAATAGGAAAAAGAGAGGAATAAACCCCAAAAGTCAAGTGATGCTTGATACAGTTGCTCAGCACCTGTCTCCCAGCAGCGATTGGCCCCTCCTGGCTATGTTCCCTGGCATATAGACTGAGCAGGACATTCTGTGGTACAGAATATTCCTCTGGCTGATTTGGGTCAGCTGCCCTGGCCATGCTACTCTTCAGCTTCTTGTATAGCTGACTAGCATAGGACATGAAAAGTCCTTGACTTAGGGTATGCATGGCTTGGCACCAGACATTGGTGTGTTATCAACATTTTTCTCACACTAAATCCAAAATGCAACACTGTAACACCTACTGAGAAAAAAAATAACTCTATCCCTGCAGAAACCAGTACAGCAGGAAATCCTGCTGTAGGAGGGAAGACCAAGATTGTGTTTCTATGGAAGCTTTCTAATTAGGTAGGTAGTCTTCCAAACACCATTCCCATTGGTCTTGTCTCTGCAAGAGAGTGGAGATGCGCAAATCTCTGATCCCGTGGTTTTAGTGATAACTTTGAAGGCTGATGTGTTTTCCTCTGACTGGAGCTGTGTTGAGGGGTTCGGTGTGATCACCCTGAAGATGGATATGAAAGCTTATTTTGTGGTTATTAGCAGTCTGGCCCACAATATATTTTATGTGTGGCAAGTACCTATGTGTCTGTTCTTGAAAGGCTGAAAATATGAATAAATATCTTCTCTTTGATCACCTGTTGCCCTTTTTGTGTAGTGGTGAGAACAGGCTCTATGTGAGGGTTTTGTGCAAACTGGAACATGTTGATAAAACCAGTTTCTGAGGTCTTGGTCTCTTCATTGAACAACCTAGAGGAGCAACAAATCCCAGCAACTGTTTCTCCACATCTTTGCTGTTAACATTATGGTGGATTTGGCTCAGCTACATTTGAAATAATTGTTAGATTTTGAAGTTAGGTTGCCAGCTTGGGCATGAAGTGGAGATATGGCATTTATGTTGACAGACAATGTATTGTAATGATTTTTATTAGCTTCGTAAGTTTTTCTCACCATCTATCTTCTTTCAGTGTTGAGGCATATAACTAATGGCTTCCAAATGGGAGCTGCTTATAAGAGGTGGCAGTTAAGAGGGTGGAAACTAAACATGTCTCTTGAGATTGTGCTGAAGTGGTAGCTGGGTTCATGATTTTATCGTTAAGTTGGGAAGGTGGTGTGGTGCAGTGGGGTCAGAAGACTCTTTCTCTGGATTAGTAGCAGTTGCACCTACTGGATGTTAGCCAGGATCTGAAAGCTTTTTTCTGTCACAAATAACTTCTGCAATGAGACTGTGCGCATGGGGGAGACTCACCTTGTTCATAATGTTGTGCATGTCTTGTTGCCCAGAGCAGCTGTGGCTACCACATCCTCAGAAGTGTTCAAGGCCAGGTTGGACAGGGCTTGGAGCAAGATGTCTCTACCCATGGCAGGATTGGAACGAGATGAGCTTTAGGGTCCCTTTCAACTCAAACTGTTCTGTGATTCTCTGATAATCCTCATCTGGCCATATTTACTTACAGGCAATATGCTATTTAGTTGCTGTGAAAAGGCCTGTCAGTGTGGTGAATAAGGACGTCCATGAACTGTTGACTGGGTCATAGGCTGGTTCATTGGATCATCGTGTTCTCTATCGTGTCTGTGTACTTGTGAGATGTTTTAGACCATAGTGAGCTGCAGTTTGGGTCAGATTGGCTGCTACATGGCTGCCTCTGGCAGACAGTAAATCACTGGTTCCTAGTCTGCTGTCAGCCAGACAGTAGTGTTGTACCCATTTGACTGGATTTGTTTAAAATGTAGTTGAGATTGTCATTTATTTAAAGATCTCTCTTTTTTAAAGTGTTGGGTGTAACCCTGCTGACTTCTGTTTCTTTGCAGAACTACTCATGAGTTCTTGTTTGGTGCCCTTGCTGAACTTGTAGACAACGCCAGGTATGTATCTAAGACTGCCTAATTCCCAAGGTAACTTTGGTTAAGATTTAATTCACCTATGTATTACTTGATCTTAACCAATTTTCACTTCTAGTAGACTTTACAAGAAATACAAAATAGAAGACTAAATTGCTGCAATTTAGTATGAATATTTCACTTGCTCCTCTTACACTGCCACATAAAACCCCTGAAAAAAAAAAAGAATCCTGGAAAGACAGGTTTGAATGAATCCTGGAACAACTCGTATTGGAAAGGAAATTGATAGAAGATACAAGATAGATTTAAAGAAAAAAGCAGTCTGCCTTTTTGTGTAAAGAAATTGGTAAAATAAATATTATAGGAGCTGTGACTTCTGATATCTAAATAATCGTAGTATCAAACATGACAATGAAAATCAAATCAGAAGTGGGATGCTGAAAAATAGAGCAAGAACAGCTAAAGGAATTTTGGCACTTGAGGAGACATGGTTTTTGGAAATTGCAGGTGTTGGGCTACCCATCTTGCATGTGTGTGTGTGGAATCCATGCTATAGCAGCCTCCCAAGCCTTGCATGCTCTTCTCTTGAGCTGCAGGAAGTAGTGTCATGAAGCATTACGGAAATATTTTGGGATTGTTTTCTCTCAAATGTGGTTTGTCACAGTGTGCAGTTTGTGATGTAAGGAGCTGAAACTGGGGCATTTTTGAGCAGGAAAACTTCTGTTTAGGGAATCAGCCGCGTGCATGCGTGTGTGTGCGTGTGTATGTGTGTGTGCATGAGCTGGTGCTGTGTTCACTGTGGCTACAAGGTAATAAAAAATAGGGTCTTTGGGGTGGTTTTCCCTTCACCTCTTGGTTCCCCTCTGGCTGCAGAGAGGTTTTCTTCTGGGAAGAAGGTGGCTGGGCTGGGCTGGAGGTACAAAATTGGAGCAAAGTGGCCGTGGCATTTGTCAAGTGAGGTTTTGTTACAGCACTACAGCTCCACGCCTCTAGTCAGCAAACCAAGGTTGGTTTGAGAAGAGGGCAGTAGTGCCGTACGTGCTGTGCTTTCAAATACAGAGGAGGATGCAGTGTGTGAAGGGCTTCACTTCATTGATCTTGTAATGACAGTTTCCTGTAACAATCTTGAATGTATTGGAATAGAGATTTATGTGGAGTTACTAAATCTTTTGTAGGCAGCTTGACAGAAAAAACTATAGGTGTTGTTTGTTTCATGCAGGAGGGAGCTCAGAAGTATGTACTCATTTGATTCCCAGCCCCAGAATGACTTTTGTTAGAATGCCAGTGATGCTTTCTGTCACCAGATCTGTTTGTGTGCCAGCATTGTCTTACGATGCAGTTCAGGTTAAAATAGACAAAAAGTAGGACAATGTTCTCTGTCAATGATTACTGTGGGACCTTTGTCGACTTTGATCTGAGCAGGCAGTTATTTTGGAAATGACTGTGTGTGTCTGGATTTTTAGCTTCATTTCTGCTTAATATTTGGATAACAATTGTGTTTTTATTTCTTTGTAGAGATGCAGATGCCACGAGAATAGACATTTATACTGGTAAGTCACTCCTGCTGCTTCCTTGCATGTCAGCAATTAAGTCGGTAGTTAACTTGGATTTAGGCTGCAAATGTGTGTTGTCCTTGATAGAATAGGAGTGAGGGTGCTTATGCCCAATCCTGGGGTCAGTACTGGGCCCCTCCAGACAAGAAAGACATGAAGGGGCTGGAGTGTGTCCTGGGAAGGGCAAGGGATCTGAAGAAGGGGCTGAAGCAAAAGTCTGGTGAGAAGAGGCTGAGGGAGCTGGAGGGCTCAGCCTGGAGAAGAAGAGGCTCAGGGGGGACCTTCTTGCTCCTACAACTCCCTGACAGGAGGGTGCAGTCAGGTGGGGGTTGAGCTCTTCTCCTGGGTAACAAGTGACAGGAACAAGAGAAAACAGCCTCAAGTTGTACTAGGAGAAGTTTTGATTGGATATTAGGGAAAATTTCTTCACTGAAAGTGTAGTCAGGCTCTGGAACAGGCTGCACAGGGCAGTGGGGGAGTCATTATCTACCCATATTTGAAAGATGTGTAGATCTGGTGTTTAGGGACATGGTTTAGTGAACTCAGCTATGTTAGGTTTGTGGTTGGACTTGATGATCTTAAGGGTCTTTTCCAACCTGAATAATTATATTCTTTTGAATTCTGTTATTCTGCCATTTCTTCTGTGCCATAGTGCCTGTTGTCTTTCAAAAAGGAGTACCTTTACAAATTCCTTGGGGAAGCAATTAAGTCAGCCTTCACCTGGGGTCAGGTGAAGTGAGTTGCTGTTTGCACTGGATGCTTAAAAACTCCACTGTATTGTAATACAGTTTTGTAGCACATGCTTACATACAGTATGAAGTGAAGAAGTTCTTCAGTCATTCTGTAACAAAAATCTGGTGCTCTTACAGCTTAGCCATGTTGCAGGTGTAAAAGTCCTGTTTGTTGTGTTACTTTTGTTGTTAACACCAATCACGTTTTATGGAACTTTTAACTTTTGCTTATCGGAGCAGTGAATAACTCTTCTCTTGCAGAGCAACGGGAGGACCTACAAGGTGGATTCATGCTATGTTTTTTGGATGATGGAACAGGAATGGATTCAAGTAAGTGGCAGAAAGTTATACTTGCATTTGCAAGCTGAGGTTTCATGTTATGGTTTAAGTTGAATTAGCAGCTTAGTTCTGTTGAAAAGGGGATGTTAACATGTACATGTACATGAAAAGGGCATGTTACACATGCCTGTGTACATGTTTCTGCCTCTTCACTGGCTCTTTCACGCCGTATTACATATCCAACCATTTGCCTCTTCCATCGCAGAAAACTAATCTGGCCAAAAGAAAATTGTTTTGCTGCATTATTGAATTGGGTCAGCCTGGCCTAAGTTTCCCAGTACACTGAAGTTGGCCTTGGGGCTGAAGGGAGAATAGTGGAGCAAGAAGGGGAGGAAGCACAAGGTTTGATGGCATAAGCCTTTTCCCCATCTGGTTGCCAGGAGTCAGTGTATCTCAGCTCTAAACTAGAAGGTGTGCCATGGCAGAAATTAAAGGCTCTGTTTTGAAAACAGTTTGCCATTGTTTCATCATGGACATTGTTGCTGAGATCAATACTGGACAATATAAAATCTTAGTTATATGAGAAGTATATAACAAATGTATTTCTGCCTTGTAAGTATTGATGTAAATTGGTCTATCTAGCAGGAGAAAGCGAAAAGCTTTTCTGCTTTACTTTAGCATCAATGAGCAACACTGTCAACCCATCTTCTTCAAGTCTTGAGGATTGGTAAATCATCCTATGAGGAGCTCTCTACGGGGCAGAAAAATTGGATGAAATTGGGAGGTGAATTTGGAGAAGACAAAGGAGCAACAACTAACATTTTTGCACTGATTCCTCAGTACTTTAAGCTCCTCTTCTGATATTGTCATAGTGTAATCCCCGCTGGCAACTCAGCCCCACACAGCTGCTTACTCCTCCTCCACTGGGATGGTAGAGAGAATCAGAAGGGTAAAAAGTGAGGAAACTTCATGGGTTGAGATAAAGACAGTTTATAAGGGAAAGCAAAAGCTGTGCACACATGCACAGCAAATCAAGGAATTCATTCCCCCTTTTCCACGGGCAGGCAAGTGTTCTGCCATCCCCAGGAGAGCAGGGCTCCATCATGTGAAACAATGACTTGGGAAGGTGAATGCCATAAGGCCATACGTGCCTTGCTCATACTTCCTTGCTCGTGCCTCTTGCTCGTACTTCCCCGGCTTTGTCTGGTGAGCACTGCACCAAGTTGCACAAGGCTTGGAGCTACCCGGTGTAGTGGAAGGTGTCCCTGCCCATGGCAGGGGGTGGAGCAAGATGGTCTTTAAGGTCCCTTCTAATCCAAACCATTCTGGGATTCTATGATATTGTCTAGAATATCCCTTGGGTCAGCTGGGATCAGCCATCCCAGACTTGTCAGCTCCCATCTCCTTGTGCAACCCAGCCTGCTTGCTGATGGTGCAGTTTAAAAAGCACAAAAGGCCTTGATGCTGTGTAAGCTGTGATCAGCACTAATGAAAACATCCCTGTATTAGCAACACTCTTTTCTAAAACACAGCCCCATACAAGTTAGCATGGAGAGATTGAACTCTATCCCAGCCCAAACCAGTACAGTTATGAAGCATTTAATTCAGTTTATTTGTGCTTTAAAACACAGATTTGTGACCTCCATTAAGGAATTTGGTTTGAACTCCAGGCACCTTCTGTATATTCTTTGGAATACAATTAAGGATGCTAAACAGGTCTCCCAAGAGTCCTTTTCTGCCACCAGTGGAACCGAAGGAAGCAATAAAGCCCCATCCATAAAAAAAATCTCTGAGACTGAAGTGTGGCCTTCTCACAATCCTTAGGATCAGGGAGAGGAAATACAACCTTCTCTGCCTGTGCTGAAAACTGTGTGTTTCTCTGGAAGGTGCCAGATGTCCTAATGCCAGAGAATTTCGTGGCAGCTTTTATCCTGTTATTGCTTCTGTATTGCTGTTTTTGTGACAAAATGGGATTTAAGTATTGGCTACTGTCTTAAGATGATTTAAGGGGGATGCACTGAAATGAGTTATGTCACCTTAGTTTTAACCAATCTCTTTCCACAGGAAATGAATATGAGTAAATGTAAGTGAAAAAATAACAGTTTACTAACAAGCAAAACAGCAAGAGGCACAAAATAACAGTAAATAATCAGTAGATACAAAATTGCTAAATCTCATGGACTTCCTGGGAACTAAGAGAAACTCAAAATGGTAGAGTGACCCTTTCCTCAAGATGATGCTTGCCATAGGCAACCGCGTGTGGGGAGACAAAGGGAAAATGGCGGCAGCCCTCCCTCTTATCTCTCCAGCGGCAGCATCTCCATCAGTGTATGCGACTGAAACGCTCTGGCAGCTGGTTCTCAGTCAAGACTAGAACCTGTGGAAGGACTTCGCCTTCCTCTTGGCAGAGGACAGCAAGGTGTCTCAGACTCTGTGCTTTCTCGCGTCGGCTGGATGCTGCTGGCAGCTGGAGCAACTTCAGGGAGCAGGGCCTCTTCAGTCCTCTCAGCACCACACCACAGCTGCAGACAGGTGTTGCAAAATTCACTCTGAAATTGTTTTTAATTGTGAAATGTGTCTTCTCGAGTCGCTACTGTTGCGACACAGTAAACCTACCTGAAACAACCCCCTCTGGAGGTCAGAGAGAAACATAGGGGAAAAGAAACAAAGTAGAGCCTCTTCCTTGAGCAAAAGCTATGACGGGAGAAGAGGAAGCTCTGCCTGCCTCCACCCCCAGCCCTGTGGTTCTGGCTGCACCTTAGTCTGACGGCTGGGTCTTAAAGAGGCTAACAATTTTGGGCACAGATGGATACAGAATACAGTAACATTTGGGTTACTCAGGACAGCTATTAAGTGGCTTCTTTTGACTAATCTTTCAGCTAAATGTTGAAGAATTTTATCCTGACAGCCTGAGATGCTCAGTAAAGAAGATGGGTAGATAATGTGCATTGCAGGGGTATTTCACAGTGCTATGCATTGTATACAGCGTGTAATTCATGTCCTTTGACTGTCTTGATGCTTGACCAAGGGCAGCCAGGTGGAAGTTCCGTGTGCTGCACCGTTTGCCTGTCAGCATGGTCAGAAGCAGCTAAGGAGAGCCTGTCATTCAAACGCCTGTCATTCAAACACCCTGCATGGGGCTCTCTGGTTCCATCCCTGGCTGTAGAGATCTAAGCTTTAATTTCTCATATGCGGGATCTACCAGTTTAAAAGACATCCTGAAGATCTCCTATCTGACTTTGAGATGTCAGCAGAAAACCTTTTATTGGACTTTTCTCCCTTTATACAGACCTTGCCTCAACAGAAATCATGGATCTTGGGAGTGTTTTATTTTTGTGCATGATAACTTTAATTAAGAATTGTTTTTATTGTACATAAAGCTCACATGTTAAAAAGAATAACTCCATGACTTGCTGTAGTGCTGTTGGAGCCCATGCTAGCATGGGATCTTCCCAAGTCAACTGAAAGGACAGTTTGGAAGGCTGCATGAGGCACCATCTGGGGATGATGAGTGAATAAACCCAGGTGCATCTGGGCACGTCTGAATGGAGGGAAGAGCTGAAGGGCTCAAGTTAACTGTTCCAGTAACATACTCTCTGTGTTACTGTCTTGTTGCTGTTCTCATGGGTCTTGTTCTGTCTGGGACAATTCTAGATTTGTCTGGCAGGCTCTGAAAACAGAAGGGTGTAGTGAGGCAGTCGGTCAGATTTGAGTGCTCTGTCTGATGGCTCCTGATTAGCAAGCCAAATGACAACTCCTCATTTCTAAAAATTAGGTATATTTGGCAAGTGATTCCTGCTACAGTTGCATATTCATTGCATTGGCTCTCTTAATGATCGCTCTGGGTTGTGTGGTCTGAAGATCAAAATACGTTTGTACTCAAGCTGCAAACATCTCAAACTGTAGAATCATGAGTTATCAAAAGGTCTGAGGATTCAGTGGTGTCACAGGACAGCTCTTTTCAAAAGAACCATCATGTACTGCAGAGAGATATCAGAATTATAGAATCTTCTGAGTTGGAAGGGACCCGCAAGGATCATGGGAGTCTGGTTCCTTGCCCGGCACAGGACACCCCAAAATCCCACCCTGTGCCCTGTGTCCAAATGCTCCTGGAGCTCTGTCAGGCTTGGGACCATGACCACTGCCTTGGGGAGCCTGTTCCAGTGCCCGACCACCCTTTTGGTGAAGAACCTTTTCCTAATTTCCAGTATTAGAAAATATGTTATTATCCAATAAATACCCTCTGCTCCCAACACAGAAAATAATAGTACTGGCCCAGAAGTTTGGCTTTTTCGTAAGGAACTAGATAGGAGTCCATTAGAAAACCAAACAATAGAGCTCATGCAGCACATCAGATTTCTCATACTGTCAGTGAAATCACTACTGGGAATACTCAGGCTTTAAATTTTACCTAAGGCCTGGCTCTGAAAGTGCTGCATGAATTTAATGAATCAAAATACAGGTTGAATGATTCAGTGAATCAACGTGTAGGTTGAGAAAGTGTAACAACTAGTTTAGGAAGTGACTTGTAGCTTTATTCTTAAGCAATTGAAGAAAATTAGTCTCTACCTGGCATTTTCATCATAGAAGTGCTCAGGTTGGAAACTACCTCAAAGATAATTTATTCCAGCCTTTTATGGGAAAGAGAAGAGATGATTTAGCACCCTGTCTCTCCAGTTCCTCTGATGGGGACTCCACCACACACCTGGGGAGGTTGTTCCAGTGATTGATTAAATGAATGATTGATCTCTGAAAATTTTCTTACTTAATTTAAGAAGAAACCTCTCTCAGTGCAACTTGTATCTATTCCTTCTTTTTCATGTGTCTCCTGGGGAAGGGAGAGCCTCCATTCTCTTTGTAGCCACCCTTCAGGTACTGTAATACTATGATGAGATCCCCCTTCAGCCCTCTCTTCTCGAGGAAGGAGAGCTAGTTGTCCTCATAGGGCAGATTCTGCAGCCCTCTGATCATCTCCTTTGCACCCGGTCCAGTCTGTCTGCATCTGTCCTGAATTGAGACAGAACTGGACACAGTACTGTAGGTGGGGCCTGCCAGACACGGAGTTGAGTGGAATAATCACATCTCCATCTCTTTGGCAATGTCCCTGTGGATACAGTCTAGGATCCTGTTTGTCTCAGTTGCTGCTGTGGGACACTCATGGACCATACTCATCTTGTTGTCCACCAGGACCCTTCCAGCAAGGCTGCTCCTCCCAACCTGCAGATTCCAGTCTGTGCTGGGCTCTCGGGTTATTTATTCCCAGGTTCAAGACGTTACACTTCTCTTGAACTTCAGACACATTTTGCTTGCCCACTGTTCCAGCCTGTCCAGGTGTCTAAGAAAGCACTCCTTATGTGCCCAGTTTACTCCCATCAACAAAGCTGGTGAGGGTGCAAAAGCACCTCAGCATCCAGATCCTGTATGGAGATGGTGAGCAATGTGGGGCACAGCATCAGTCCCCGGGGTCTCTGCTTGTTACAGGCTGTCAGCCAGAGTGAAAATCATTGATGATCACTTCTTAGCATGACCCATGAGCCAGTTCCCTACTTGTTTGTATATCACCTGCCTGGCCTGTGTCTTCCCAGTTTGTCTAGGAGCAGGCTGTGGTAAACTGTGTCCAACACTTTTCTCTACATATGGACGGAAGTGCAAATCAGTCAAGCGTGACTTGCCTTGGTAAATGTCTGCAGACTTAGCCTGTTCACCTGCCTCATCTGGCTTCTAATACTTTTTAAGACAATTTGTTCCATTGCTTTTTGAGAGATTGAAGCAAATATATCAGTTCTTGCTTCTTTCAACTGTATTTTTGAAGTTTGGAAGCTCAAAACAGCTTTTGTTTTAATGGAAGCAGTTAATTAAGTAGTAGTGTCGTGGTTGCTTTATTAGATCTTATATTTTAAAAATACTGTTTATCCAAGGCTCAGAATGGTGATGAACACTGTTTAACTGGAACTCCAACTGCTACTTTAAAGTGTGTACAAACTTGTATGTATGGACTGTGGCTCTTGGGGGCCACTTTCAGGGGAATGGTCTACACAATTCTCAGGAGAAAATGTCTCTTTAACCTTGTTAAAGGGTTATTTAACCCTTTAACCCTTGTTTAGGGTTAAATATTAATCCTAAACATTGATATTTCCTCTAAAGTTAACAGGTTTTTGAAATAAATTGGAGGAACATATATCAAAGTGATTTGTCAATCACTGGCTGTTTCCAGTCATAGCCCCATGTGGTGTTGGTGTCCTATGTTTGTTGAAGTGACGAAGGACCTCACAGCTTCTCCCTTATTCCCATATCCCAGGGAAAGTTCGACTTGGCTTTAGGTTTATTTCCCCCAGGTAGTGAATTAAATTCTTTAGCTCTGGGATATCTTTTGAGGATGCTGTTGAGTCCACTGCGAATACTCCACCTAACGTGAATATAGCAGATGAATTTGTGGAGAAGTCAGGAAGTATAGTTTTCTCTGGTCAGATTGGGACCTTCCTATTGCATTCTCAGCTGAAGACCTTGGAGATACAAGAGGACTCTGTTCAACAAGCGAAGCCAGCTCTGACTTCAGGAACACTCAGAAACTGAACAGCTCCATCCACCAGTTCCTTCATCCCAGGCGCCCAATGTTTCTTATGAAAAATCTTTTTATATGTGCCCTTGATTTCTTCAGCTTTGAAGATCAACCTGCTATCTTGACCATCTTGAGTGAATTTCTTCAGCTTGTTTTTTCTCTTGTTTGTTTTGCATAGATCTCCCTCCCCCATTTTTCTTGCCAAGGAGTTTGGCTTTTTTTAATCCAGTAACTCTGAGACACAACAAAACAAAAATAGTGTGACTAAAATAGCCTTAAGTGAAACACCCTCCAGAGCCTTAAAAGAGCTGTAAAAAAATTAATTTTTATCTTGATTCTTGAGAGGATGTAAGTATTAAATCTCTCCCAAAGACAGCCTGGAGAGAGGTGCTCCCTCACAGTTCCCTCTGCTCAGCATCACCTTCATCCTTCTGCCATGAGAGAAGAGTCATAATAGGGTGGTTTCAGGCATGCAGCATTGAGTGATAAGCCATCTGGTCATCTTTCCTGAGAGGGGAGATGCTTTGAATAATTACTTTTCACCCATTTTAGACTTCCTAAAGGTTTCTTAAAAGCAGTTACTGAAAAATGTTTGTAGAGCAAAAAGGTTCCAATAGTCCTTCTCTTTTTAGAATTTTTCTCATCAGGCTTTCAAAATAACACAGTAATAGTAGTTAGAGTAATAATAATAATAATAATAATATCATCATGATCATCATCGACATCCTCACCCAGATCTCAAGTACAAGATATTTGTCTAGAATATACTATAGTATGCTGAAGAGAAGGCAAAGGTACCCTTATCCAGTCCAAAGCTGTTTCTGGAATAGCTGTGGAGCTCTATTGAAAACAGCTGCAGTTGAGGCAGCGTGGTGTTTGCACAGTTGTTCTCCTGTATTTGTGTCTTTAAATCTGAATATGATTTCAGCTGAAAATGGCATTCTGACACCAGCTCAGTGATGTCATGTCAGACCAATGGTGCTAGTACTGAATATTTTACTCTAAAACTGGTCAATGCTGGTAGGCCTATGTGAGTCTTTTGCGTGCTGAAATCTAGCTTGTCCATGGGCTCAGCCTCCCCGTAGCTGCCTGGTGGGGTGAGTGATGTCTTGTGCTCTATTATAGCTTGTGTATGCATTTGTTTTTAGCCCTTATGGTGAGGCACTTCGTGCTCCTTGTCTCTGGAATTAAACTTCATTTCTCCCAGTAAACTCTCTGGTGAAATGATTGCTATCTCTTGGGAGAAGGGAAAGGAATCATTCTCTCCTAGGGATGATGTTAAAAGGCTTTATCCGTTGAACAGTAGAAAGACTGGAACTAAAAATGACAGACTCTCTCAGCTGTAAAGCTATCATGTCCTTTCATTTTCATCCCGTGCTCATGAAGTCCTCTGCTAATTGCTGTAGGACCTGCTCGTGTTGCCTTTCCCCCCAAGTGTCCTGTTGCCAGGGCTCTAGCAATCTGCTGCCAAAGTTAGCTTGTGTCTTACTAGTGCTTTAATTAACTAGAGTGTTCAGTTCAGCACTGTAAAGAAATAGTAGTGTTTATTCTGGATTCCTGACCTTTTTTATGGTTCTGACCTATGTTCTAGTGCCAGTGCTCTGAAGTGTGTGGTGTCAGGGGGACATGGAATGCAACAGAGCCACTGCATCCCAGGGTCTTAATTTATGAGAATCAACAACTGTAGTGGACACAATAGACCTTTGTTATGGATGTTTTTTGGGGTTTTTTTTGCAAAAAGAAACGTCTTCATGCAGTTCACATGGCACAATGAACTAGACTGAAACTTAAAACTCTTTTTGTCAGCAGCATGGCACCTGTACAAAGCTTCTGGTAACATCAAGCAGCAGGTATCTCACAGGGCTCTGTGGTACAGCTTCAGGATGGAACTTCAGCTTAGGCTTCTGGCCTCTTTTCTGGCCTATTCCCAGCGGTGAAGGAGTTATCTTCTTTCTTAATCTAAAAGATGTATGTGTGTGTCTGTACACTGAAATAAGCCTTTTTTGTTCCCTGTCTCTTGTTGCAGATGAAGCTGCCAGTGTTATCCAGTTTGGTAAATCAGCCAAGCGATCACCTGAGTCCACTCAAATTGGGCAGTATGGGAACGGCTTGAAATCGTAGGTACAACAAGAGCCAGCCTCCTGAGGCTGGGGAGGTCATAATTCAGGTGATCGATGTACTTTTTGCTCAGAGGTGTATAGCTTTTTTCCCAGGAAAAAAAAAAAAAAGCAAATGAACTCTAAGATCCCCTGGATTGGTGGACAGGAGTTCTGTCAACATCTGCTGTGGTCTTCCTGGGGCCAGGAAGGCTCTGTACAGCTAATGACAGTGGTTTGGCACTATGTTTGCATAAGGCAGAGGGTGCAGGTCAGAGCTCAGGGAAAATAATGGAAGAGCTGGAAACAAAATGGTAATCTCCCTGTGACAGTCAGGTAGTAAAATTAGAGCAAAATAGTGCTGCAGCCTCTCAACAGGAAAGTTGTCTGGTACAAGGCAGATGGAGTTTTTGTTCTTAAACCAAACAAATGCAGGGAGAAGGGGAATGATGGAAGCAATGAGAGGAGTGAGATTAAGTGCAGAGGAGCACAAGTGGGAAGGGAGTGAAGTGGGTTTGCTAGGAAACAGGAAGAAGTTTGCCGTGTCTTTGGAAAAGTTACAGAGCTTTGTGAATTACTCTGTTCTGCTTTGTGCTCATCCATGTGGCTTGATTATATGCATCTTACTGGGAAATCAGTGGGACTCTATAACCTGGGGGAAAAAAATCCAGGATTAGGGGATCTTGAGACACTGTCAGTTCAGCTGCAGTGCAGGACAGATCCCAGATCCTGACTGTGTGCTTCCAGGACAGATCTCTGTCCTTTCTTAACCTTGAGCAAGAGGTGTACTGTATTACAGCTGAGAAATGGTTCCTGAAGCCCCAGCATGCGAAAGGTAGGCTGTGGTATCGCTGTGGTATGGACTTAAGCCAGTCCGAAGAGATATGCACTGACGTAACACTAATACTTCTTTCAATGCATTGTTAATTGTTATCTGTTAATGGTAACAGGATAACTTGGTAGAAAAGATAGAGAAGATGCAAAGACACTATTTGGGATAGGAGAGTGGGGAGGAAGAGGGGACTGTCCCTTTTTGTGATAAGAAGCTGCTAAGCTGCCTTAGCTGAAGTGTCAGTGAGGCTTTAGTTAGGTTCGGAAATGAATTTTCTGTCTCCAGACTGCTGCAGTTGATTCCAGGTACAGTGAAATGAGGAGCGCACTTGCTTTCTCACTGACATTTCTGCTCAGAGATTTGAAGGTTGTTGTCACATCTCACCTCAGATATCTTTTTTAATTTTTAAAAACTTTTTGTTTAAACTTTCTACGTAGTATGAGTCTGGAATGCTGTGCTGTATTTCTGCACCTTTTAACTGTGACTGGTGTTAAGTGTTTTGAAACATGAAAATGCCCAGACTGATATGCCTTCTGAAAGGAATGAGATGTTTAGAGAGAAATGGTAGTTGCTGTTTCAACCCTTCTGCCTGACCTGGTTTTGGCATCTCATAACTGAACATAATGGGAAGAAAGCTCGGTAATGTGGTCTGCGCTCTGAACAGTGTGGTACATCAGGTGTAACACACAGTCTGACCTCTGTCTACAGGGGTTCCATGCGGATTGGGAAGGATTTTATCCTGTTTACAAAGAAAGATAACACCATGACTTGCCTCCTCTTGTCACGGACATTCCATGAGGAAGAAGGCATCGACGAGGTTTGCATGTGCTTGTTGTAATGAACTAATATAGTGAATGCTGCCTCATCTGAACTTGCCCAGCTCTCACAGAAGAGTCTGTGTCAGGGCTGGTTGCTACTCTGGTGGGATCAGTGTATGGTTTTCTTTTGGCAATACAGTTGTAGGGCTTCTGCAAAGTCAACAATTTTTTTCCTTTTGGTTTTAATTTCTAGAAGTCTCTCTAGAGTAGAGCAAGTTTGAAGGGCTTGTTTCAGTCACTTAAAGGTGTGCTTATGCTCAGTTCAGGACATGCCCAGGCATTTGCATTTTCCTTTTCCCACAAAATTTGAGTTTGAGATGTATTTAATTTTACTGCTCTGATTTGATTTTGTGTAGAGAATTAAGGAAGTTGCTACTCACAGGTCATTAACTGCAGGCGTGTCTCTTCTTTCAGATATTTTTTCATTTTTAATAAAAAGTCAGTGTAGTTCTACCTATGAAGAACTTATATATTTTAATAGATAACTCAGGCATTGTTGTCCCAGGCAAGGCTGATAATGAGAAGTTTTGAATTTGCATTGGGGTGGTATCTCAGAAAGCATCTTCCATCATGAGGGAGGGGTTGAAGGGACCTGTGCAGAGAAGCTGGGGAAGGGCAGTGCATGCTGGCAGCCAGCCCATGACTGAAGCAGGTTGGTAACAGTAACGTAATTCTAATTCCCACAGCAGCTCTGGCTACTTTTTTGGCTTGACCACAGTTCTGGAGTGGAATTTGTGTCTTTGATGCGACTCTGCAGTTTATAAATCTATCTGTATTTTTGCTCTTAATGACAGAAACTACCTTGCTAGCATCCCATAAAAACAATAAAGACTGAGATCAGGATACATATGAGTGAAGGATAGCTGAGTTCAAGACAGAAATTAAGCCAGAGTGGTCTTTTGTATTAGTATTATTAAATATTTGTATTTGCATTAGTATTATGAAAGTTGCTACATAGGAGTGGGAAAAAAGCCATTGAGTGTGTGAGTAACCAGGTACATGTGACTTGGGAATGGTTCAGTCTGAGACAGGTATTGTAAGAAGGCAACTCAGAGGCTGGCAAAGAGGGTCTTTGAGCATTTGACAGACATACAAACTACTGAAAAGCTGGAAAGGACTCTCATGGTGACTTAAGGGGCTGTCAGGAGGGGTAAGTCACTGGACCATGACCTGCAGGAGGGGCTGATTGGAGTGGGAGAGCCAGAGTCAGTCTCAGTACAATGGGATTTGCAGGTCATCGTTCCCCTGCCCACCTGGAATACACGGAGCCGTGAACCCGTGACGGACAACATGGAGAAATTTGCGATTGAGACGGAACTTATTTACAAGTATTCCCCTTTCAAATCAGAACGGGAAGTGATGGACCAGTTCAATAAGATACGTGGTGAGAAAGGTACATGTGGATGGTGCGGGTCACAGGTGAGGTATTTGGGGTTTTGGCTGGGATTCACCTGGTCAACTTGTTACTTGTTCAGGCACCCTGGTGGTCATCTTTAACCTCAAACTAATGGATAATGGAGAGCCAGAGCTGGATGTGACTTCTGACCCTCAAGATATTCAGATGGCAGAAACACCCCCAGAGGGAACGTAAGTGTGACTGGTGTAACAGGCCCTGACTAAATTTGGTGTAGGGTTTGGCTATGTACTGTGCGCAAGGGGTTTTTTTTAAGCTTCTCTTTCTGTAGTGAATTGGAGAGTTTAGAAGATCTGTAGTTTGTTCTTTAGCAGTTAGGGGTTCATGTGTGTGTCAGCCCATGAGTGTTGTGGCTGTGTTTGGGGTGAATGCCTGCGCTGGCTGGTTTCAGCTTAGCCAAAGCAACAGACTCATTGTCCTTTAGGCACCATAAAAAATTGAGCCCTAGGCTATATGTTTCATTTTCTACACCTATCAAAGATGATTTCATCAGCATGGGAGCTGGTTGTGAGTCAGTGCTGGTCCCAAACTGCTGTTCGGTTTTGTGATTTTGTGGCAAAACATGAGGGCCTGTGCAGGTCAGCCTCTGTGGACAGATGGTACAGGAGGCAGATGGGGTGTATCATCACATCTGTCGGGGAGCAGGGGGCACTCGTCCATGCAGAGGGGCAAGAAGGATGTGCTCAGAGGGCAGCTGGAGGAGCAGAGGGCCCTGTTTAGAGAGTTTAGAGTGTTTGCTGAGTTGATCACCTATAGCCTGAAAAGGAAAAACTGAGCTAAAATGAGCCAAATGCTTGATTAAATCACAGAGCTCCATGAGTGCACTTAGCAAGCTTTACCTTTTTGATGAGATTACTTGCTTCTTCCCTGAAGTGCTTGAATTTTCCACTGGAAATTTCAGACTCTGTAAAGCAGCTTTGTCTATGTATTAGAGTGATGGTACTGAGCAAACTCCCTGGGGCACTCCAAGGGATCTCGGCATCTTTAATGCCTGTTTATAAGGCAGGCATGATTGCCACTGATCACAGCCTTTTCCTTCTGATGTTGTGGTACTATGTCTGTGTGTGAGTAGTGCAGGTTCTGTGGCAGCGTACTGCTGACTTACTGAAGGGTAAAAAAGCTCTGGTAGGTGGGCACACTTTTAGTGTTAAATAGTCCAGTGTATAGCTTTGACCGCTGTTATCCAGATGTATTCAAACTCCCTCTTCAGGCTGCAGTAACGTGTATAAGTGTCCTGTAGCAGTAGTTATGATGTACAGCTCAAGAGAGATTCTGGAGAAGATAAAGGTAGAAAAAAAATTTGAAGAAAAGCCTTGCTTAATGTAGCTTCATGGTAATTAAAATCAAAAGACTTTTTCTTTCACCTGTCTGTTTTGCCG
This sequence comes from Oreocharis arfaki, assembly GCA_013398015.1. Taxonomy (NCBI): domain Eukaryota; kingdom Metazoa; phylum Chordata; class Aves; order Passeriformes; family Paramythiidae; genus Oreocharis; species Oreocharis arfaki. Next base: position 5,383 of record VZRR01007230.1, on the reverse strand, counting down.
AGGGTATCTCTTGGGCATCTTCTGAAGTAGATGGCTCTCTTGCAGCAAGCCAGAGCGCCGTTCCTTCCGTGCCTATGCTGCTGTGCTTTATATTGATCCCAGGATGAGGATCTTCATCAACGGACACAAAGTACAAACCAAACGACTCTCATGCTGCCTCTACAAGCCAAGGTAAGTGTTGGATCCAAGATCTGTGGGTGTGTGGGACCATTTGGAGTTAGAGAAAAGGTGTAGTGTTTTGCTCTCCAGGTGTATCCTGCATAATTCCATTCCTAACCCTAACCCGAAAGCCACAGAAGCAGACCGTAAGAGAATGGCATGTGGTGTTGACATCATGGGAAAAGAGATACATAGTGGAAAATATAATGCCTTTGAAAATTGCATGAATCATTGGTGCAATTTGGCTCCCTTTCAGAGCAAACAAAGAAATTAAGATCCTGGTTGTATGGAATGCCATATTCACACAAAACTGTTGGGTTACTGTGTTGGTTTTTTTGAGCAGAAGAAGGAAATACATATGGTGGGTGTTAGGATTATTTCCGAAAAGAAACTAGACGGAGCACTTTGAAGCAGTTGCTTTTATGTGTAGCTAATCTAGGTTTGAATAGAGATTGAGAGAAAGCTTTCCCTATATTCCTTTTAAATTTCTGTAAACAAAAAATGTGACAGTGAGCTGGGGTGTGCTGTCAGTTGACCGAAGAGAGACTGAAAAAGGTTACTGGGATGGGAGGGGAAAGAGAAACCTATATTTAGGTCTGCTTGAGGCAGACTCTCTCTGGGAGCACACAGTCTGCATTCTAGATACCCTGGCATAATTTATTTGAATAAAACAGTAGTAATTTTGTAGAGTATTTGTGGATTTTTTAGTATAGTATTTTGGGCTCACTCTCAGCCTACCAAAGCTGTTAGCAACTGCAGGCCAGTGGCATGCCACTGACAGTGCCTGAAGAGCCTGGCTGGTTTTTAACTTACGCTGCCTCAGCTCCTTATGTGAGACTGTGTGAAATGGTATCAGAAACCTGTCCAAAGTAATGGAATGTTACACCCACTGCTCCTCATGCCTGCCAGGCCAGTTGTTTCCCTGCGGAAGGCAGGGAACTTGCCACTGTAAATCCTGATTTACTGGGTAGAGAATCTCTGGATTTCCAGTTTTTTGGCTGTGTTTCACCTACATGTGAGGGCCTTGTGCTGCTTTCTCTTGTGCTTCAGTCCAGCAAAAGTACTAGGGAGAGAAAACAGGAGGACACAGGTTTTTATCTCATCAGAGACAAGCTTCTTGCGAGATTCATAGACAGGATGCCATCACTGTGGGTAATGCTGCCAGCATCATGACAGGTGTCCCAGGTCACCCCAGATGTTCATCTACCGCAGTGTCTTCTTTTTCAAGTGGTCAGTAGTCTATTCTAAGGAGCCCCAAGCTGATGGATTAGTGCTGGTGGCAGGTGTATCTCACAGATCTGCTTGTGCCACATCTGAACAGATTCCTGCAGATCTGCTTATGGTGCTAGGCCAGTACAAATTCCCCAACACTGTAAAGACATTTACATTGAAAATCCCCATTCCTGCAACAGAGCAGTAAAGACTGTGCAAGGCTTTCCTGTAGAGCACAGTATAAATCTTCTCAGACTTAGGGCAATTACTGTGGCCTTACTGGGCCTCTGTGGAGAATGTCCAGACTGCTCCCTTCTGGCTGGACTTCCTGATGCCACCTTTAGGCTCCAAAAGGTGCATGGCCATCAGGAAAAGCCATCAAAGCCTTCACTGTGGGCTCTAAGAGCCAGTACAGCTCTTGGGGTAGATGCCACACTATGCCCTGGGCAGGTTGAGGAAACTCAAGTCTTTTTCCTGAGGAGAGCTCAAATCTGCCCTGGGTGGCTCTTTCCCAAGGGAAGACCAGTAAATTTTGAGAGTAGAGTTACTCTGCTTTTACAGCCATAGGTGTGGGGTTTTTTTACATTTTTCTCCCTGAACCTGCTGAAAAGGGTTGTTTATGCCCTGGCTTTCCCTTTAGAGCTGGAGCTAGAGCTCACCATCCCCATTTAGCTACTAGGCTTTGAGTGCTCTGCAGGTTAATACTGGGTTAATCTCTTGCACTTGTACAGGCACTCCTTTGTGTGTGAGTCCACAGGGGAAGGTACCTCCATTATGGTGCTCCTTTGGAGTCACCTGATGCAGCACTGATGCTCAGCTCTTTAGCACAGCTGTGTTTCTGGCCCAGTAGCCCAGGCCAGGTAAGTGTTGAACCATCCTGGTCAAGCAAAGGAGTGGAGAACAGACAGTGGAGGTGCTGCTGCCTTACAGCCTGAGTAGCTGGTGTGCTGGTGTGGGACACCTGAAGGGCTCTTTTCTTTTAGAGGGGGTTCCCTCCTGCTGTCAGTCAGGTTGTCTTCACCTCTGAAGGAAAAGCCTGTACAGTGGCTTGTCTGCAGGTTCTGGTGTTGGCGTTAGTGAACAATGAGTGGAAATCCACTGTGGATTTAGGGTATGTAAGTGCCTTTACTGAAAAAAAAGGTTTTAGAGCCCTTGCACTGTTTTTCAGGAATAACAGTGCATCTCCTGAGCAGGACACTTGTTTTCTGTTTTTCATCTACCCATGTTTCTATGGGAGAGGCTTCTCCTCACCTTTCTGGAGCTGATATCATCCTGGTGGTAGGGGCAGGCTGGTTTTGTGCAGATCCTTCACCAGCATTTGCCTGGTTGTATTACCGCATTCTCAGCTTACCTGGGAATGGCTTGTGTCTCCAGAAGGAGTGCTTCCAGCCCTGCCTTCCCCAGTACCTGTTGGAGCTTGTTTACCCATATGGGCTGTGCAGGCAGAAATAGCCATGCCTTGTGCAAGGCATGTGCCTCCATGAGTACATTCCAAGGCAGTTGGAATGAGTGTCTTGAAGCTGGTGATGGCTCACAATGCCATCATCTGGGACACCCCTCAGTTGCTTGCAGTGCTCCCTACAGCAAAGGAGTGCTGTACCTACAGTCCCCCCAAGCGCTGCCCGGCCCCCTGAGCTGAGCATGGGGGGTATAATCCAGCTTCACTCTGCTTCTCTCTCTTTTTTTTTTCCTCTTAGAAGTCAGGCAGATGTAAGTAAAGTAATGTGGTTATGCCAATATGCTGAAAGCAGCCTGGCTTTCAGAGTGTGCTGTCTCCTGGCCCCAGATAGCTTCCATCAACCTTAAATAGGTTAGAGATGGCGCCACCAAAATCCTGACTCTGTAGCTCATGACATGGTGAAATCACAAACTGTGTGATTTCTGGAAGTGTTAGCACCTGCCTGCTTTTTCCCCAGGGAGGAAATCTGTATAAATAGCAGAAAATGGGTTTAGCAAAATGTATTTCAGGGAACTGTGCTTGTGGTATGAATTTTCTAGATTTGAGAGCAAGGGATTCCTGTTGGTACCAATATCCATGGGTGCTCACTCACAGAAACAAACCTAAACAAAACTTTTCATCAGTACAAGGTTGTTTCTCATGAATCCTGACAGTTTATCTGCCATTTGGGGGGAATTTTGTCTCTCATTAGGATCTAAGTGTGATTCTAATCAGTTGGTCAGTCAAGTATTACATCCCCATGTGGTTTTGCCTCTCTGTAAAAACAGCATTTCTAGTGGCTTTTGCTTTAGCTAAATGCTGGAAAAGTTTATCCCATCCATTTGGGATGGGATTTTCCTCTTGATACATCCAAAACCTTGTGTCTTAAGGTGATCTGAATTCCTGCAGGCTCTGCTTGTCCTAGGTGTCATCTTTCCTCATGACGTGCTTGGAGGTGATACACACTCATGAGGTTCTGCCTCACACATGCCCATCTCTCACTCTGCAGCAGTCAGTGAATTTGGATCTTTATATTGCATGTTAGGATACGGGAAAGGTGAAACAAGCTGCTCCATCTCCAGCACAATTTACAAGGTTGTGAGTCAGATGGAGCACACAGAACTGTCCTGAAACTTGAAGTTCTGGTCAAATTGTTACTCTGCTTTGAGCTAGCCCTGTGTGAGACGGACTTGCCAGACTGCACCTGTAGACAGCTGTTCACACGAAAGTTATTTAGCTGTGGTGGGAGGGTTTTGAGAAGCTTTCCATATATACTCACTCCTTCTTTCCACTTCTGAAGAAATTATTTCTCTAAGTCTTGAGATTTGCTCCAAGAATATGGATATATTTCATCCCACTGGTTATTGCAGAAGAAGAGGGGATATTGTGGTTGCAGCTACTGCTAAAACATCTCTGACTTCAAAAGATGTTGCCTAGCTTCATCCAAAAATGTCCAGTTCATGATACGTAAACCTCCTCCATTTATTGAATGTGTTGGGAGGACTAGAGTAGCACGTGAGGACCTTGTTCTCTCGTGGAGTGATGAAATCTTGGTTTGACCTTACTGCTGAGTTTGCTGATTAATAAATTTTGATCATCACAGGATGTACAAATACACTTCAAACCGTTTCAAGACCCGTGCAGAGCAAGAGGTGAAGAAAGCAGAGCACATGGCGAGAATAGGTAAGTCCTCAGGGTATGCATGTGCCCTCATTCAGCTGTTGCTAAGGGGAGGACCAAACCCTTGCTGGCTGTGACCTGGGATTGCTTGCCTCTGGGATCATTGCATTGCTCAGGAACTGAATTATTGCAGCAACTACAGATGACATGGACTTACTTCCTTGCAATGTAAGGAATGTACATTGTTCCCAGAGACCATTTTATCTGAGTAGCAGATCCTCCAAGAGGATAACCCTTGGAGTCTCAGTGGTTTGCCCTCACTCCGGCAGAAGCCTAGCTGAGCCCTGTCACCCTGCAGTTCTCTCACCTTTAACATATCATGAGCTTTTGGTTGTGTTCTTGTTCTGTGCCTTTCCTGTTAAGGCAGCTAAAAAAGTAGATTTTTATTCTGTCACTTAATGTAAAGAGATTGGTCTGGGTGTACAAGAGAGCCCTGGTTTGTTTGGTTTTAACCCTTCCAGGCATACCTTTTGCCCATTTAATCTTCCTTTCCTGTTAAATCCTGTAATCTTCAGGGAAAACTCAGTTTGTCATTATTGGATATTCAGTGTATAGAAATCACACGAGCATATAAATATAGCATTAAACTGTATTATAACTGCATTAAATCTCCAGAAATTTAACACACAAAGCAATGTCTCTCCCTAACCCTTGACAGAAAAATGCTGTAGTGAAGGGAGAATCTTGGAACTTGTAAGTCATCTATATGTGACCTGTATCTTCTGGTAGGTTTCATAAATCAACTACATAAATCACTTGGAGGCATGTGTCCTCTGTGTCAGAGCTGCTTTAGGCACGTCTGTGTGTGGCTGCAGGTCAGATGCACAAGGGATGGTGCCACATTCAGATGCGGTGGTAGGGCGTTAAAAGAGGGTGTGGAGGCACCGCTGCATC
>VZRR01007224.1:0-24377 GCA_013398015.1 Oreocharis arfaki | reverse complement strand
CAGGAGGGAAGGAAGGATGGATGTACTGAGTTATTCTGTCTGCTGGGATGGAAGGAAGGAAGGAAAGAAGGAAGGAGCTCTGCCTCCTGCTGGGAAGGAAAGAAGGAAGGGAAAATGCTCTGCCTGCTGCTGGGATGGAGGGAAGGGAGGAAAGAGTAAAGGAAGGAGCTCTGCCTGCTGCTGGGAGGGAGAGAAATAAGGAAAGAGTAAAGGAAGGAGCTCTGCCTGCTGCTGGGATGGAGGGAAATAAGGAAAGAGTAAAGGAAGGTGTGCTGTCTGCTGCTGGGATGGAGGGAAATAAGGAAAGGAAGGATCTCTGCCTGCTGCTGGGATGGAGGGAAAGAAAGCAAAATGCTCTGCCTGCTGCTGGGTAGGAAGGAAGGATAGAAGAACTGTGCTTTGCCTGCTGCTGGGATGGAAGGAGGCAAGGAAGGAGGCTGACAGTAGGTCAGGGTCTCCACTGCTGCCTCCTGGCCCCGCTGTATCCCTGCCATGCTCCTGCTGGATGAGCCCTGGAGCTCTTCCCTGGGCAGAGGTAGAAGGGATTCGGGTCTTTCCCAAGCATCAGCCTCGGAGCAGCCCAAAAGCTGGGGCACGTTAACAAAAAGGAGAGTCAGCTTCACACAGTCCTTCCCACCTTGGCATAAACCCTTCAGCAAAATCCAGGGGATGGGAGGGAGCAGGGACTTCATCAATCTCCTCCTTCCCGGGCTGGGAAGGGGCTGCCCAGGGTGGTTTGGAGTCCCCATCCCTGGAGGTGTCCAAGGAATGCCCGGACGTGGCACTCAGTGCCCTGGGCTGGGTGGCAGTGTGGTGACCAGTCACAGCTTGGACTCCATGTTCTGGGAGGACTTTTCCTGCCTGAATGATTCTGGAATTCTGCAGAAGCCCGGCAGCTGCTGCCTGTGTTTGATTGCCTCCTGTCTCCCTTTCAGCCTCCCTGCTTTCGGCTGCGGTGCGGCACCGGAGTTCCCAGAGCTCGTCCCCACAGCCAGGGTAATGTCACACGTCGCTTTTCCCTCTTCCCCCCTGGAATGCTGGCCTGCTTCAGCGGGGTGGGCAGGGCAGCTGGCTTTCCTTTGTTTTGGGCTCTGCCTCCCTTCAGCCCCCGTTCCCAGAAGGATGCTTCCCTTCATTTTTCGTTTGTTTTTGTCCCATCCCTGGAAGCGTCCAAGGCCTGGCTGAACAGGACTTGGAGCAACCTGGTCTGGAGGAAGGTGTCCCTGCCTTGGGTTGGGACTGGATGAGCTTTAGCATCCATTCCAAGCTGAGCCATTCTGGAATTCGGTGGTAATTTTTCCAATGGGGCCTCCAGGCTTCGCTTTTTCCAGCACTTTGGGAGCTGCCTGTTGTGCCTTTATTCCGTTCCCCGTGCCGGGATCTCCTGCAGGACTGAGCTGCTGCTGGCTGTGACCAGGAGGGGACGCTGCAGGAGCAGAGAATTCCTGCCGTGGGGAATGGCAGGATGTGCTCTTCCCTCTTCCTGCTCATCCTCTAGGATCAGAGATCCTTGGATCTCTGCCCGGGTGGCACGGCACCCAAAATCCTCGCTAAACCCCGTGAGGCCCTGGTGCCTGTGGTCGGGTACTTGGAGTTCCTGTTAAATTAAAGCCCTTTGGGACATTTGGCTGGGGGGTTACAGAGTAAATCACTCATTGCAAAGGATTTTGAGTCAATTTTGCCTTTTTCCACTCCATCTCGTGTTTATTCCTGGATGTTTTATGCCGTTTGAGCACCCCCTGTTGCTTAGGCAAAGTGAGGATTTCTGCAGGCAGGAAAACCTGCACTGCCCGCTGCCCTGAGGGGGAATGGTGTTTGCTTTTTGTTTTGGGATGGTGCTTACAAAATCTACTGAATTTTCACATTTCAGAAACCACGACCTTTGTGTTCATCTCATGGAGTTTTCCGAGGCAAATCTCCCTCCTCTTTATGTCTTAAGATTGGGTTTGTGCTGTTGTAGATTCTTGCCTAATCGTTACCTGTAACCTGATGCCTTCTGGTTGGGTGTTAATATCCATTTCTATTCCCTCTCCATCTCCTCTTTCCTTCTTTCCTCTCCCCGTTTTCCATCTCTTGGCAGTGTCTGTCTGCTGCAGTGAATTTTACCTTGTCCTCCACAGGCTCGTTGCCAAAACTTCCCTGACTTCGCCCCCATGGCCTGAGGTGAAACTTCCAGATCCGGTGGAAGAAGCCAAGTACCATGCAGGTAAAAGTCTCAAATCTGGTCTTCCAGCATTGCCTCGGGGCCTGATGGAGCATAAATGTCTTCAGCTGGAAGTTTGTGTTCTTCACTTTTTGTTCTGTCCGTTTCTCACGTGTTTTGGCGTCGCTGGAGTTGTGCTCCAGCTGCTGGTTTGGGAGATTTGGGCACGATGTGGTTTCTCCTTAGTTGGTGGCTCCCAGAGGGACCTTACCTGACGAGATGTGTGGCACGAAACAACAGATTAAGGGAAGGAAAGCGTGAGAGGAGCCTTTTGGGCAGGAGAAACGAGTTGTTTTCCATTCGGTGGCTCAATCGGAGCCAGCAGCAGCAGTTGGATGGTGGGCACACGGGGAGCTGGTGTGTTTCAGTGCATGAAACAGAGCCTGCAGCCAGCAGGAGCAGTTGGGTGGTGGGCACAGCACAGACCTGCAGAGGTGGGGCACGACGTGACAGAGCGTTGGTGGCCGTGTCCCTGCCCCCTCAGCTCGTCGGGAGAGCTGGGTGAGAGGCAACGGCCTCAAGCTGTGCCAGGGGAGAGTCAGGTTGGACTTCAGGAGGAATTTCCTCCTGGAAGGGGCTGCCAGGTGTTGGAAAGGGCTGCCCAGGGAGGTTTGGAGTCCCCATCCCTGGAGGTGTCCGAGGAATGCCTGGGTGTGGCACTCAGTGCTCTGGGCTGCGGACAAGGTTGACAAGGAGAGCTGAGCTCCCCTTCCTGCAGGTCCCCCCCATGATGGAGCGTGTCCCTGCTGGAGGGATGTGCTTCAGAGGGAGCCTCCTGCTCCGTGTCTCTTCCCAGGCTGTTCTGATCCCGCTTTTCATCTGCTCCGTGCTCCCGGGATCGCTCGAGTGGCGGATGGGGCGCCTGTCCCCGCCTGTGAAATAACCCCGCAGCGACCCACAAACTGCTCCGTGCCAGCCCTGGGGGGAGCAGGGCCCCATCCTCGGGGATTGGTCCCATCCCTGATGGATTCCCTCCTGCTGCTGCTGCTGCTGAACGTTATCTCCTGGCTGTGCCTACCCAGAGGGAACAGCAGTGGGAGCGTTCCAGCTCTGCCTCCCGTCTCCCGCTGGCTGTGGAAGCAGCCCCGGATATTTTAGGACGGGTCTCTCCGCATGGTGCTGAGATCCAAGCCAGCAATCACTTGATGTTTCCTGGCACTGGAGGTGGTGGAAGAGTCATCAATGGCTCTTTATGCTGGTGGGAACCGCGGCAGCTCCTGCCCTGCAAACAATTTGTGTTCCTACCTCCAGCTTTAAGTTCGCATCCTCTGGCTTGGAGCTCGGACCTTTTCCGAGCGTTCCTGTGAGGATTGGGTTGGGTTTGCCTGGCTGCTGGATTCTTGTCTGTCCCAAAGGGATGTTCTGTTTTTGTTTCAAGGAAAGAAAAAAAAAAAAAAAAAGGATTCAGCCTCTTTTTAGGACAGTGAGTTTTTCTGAGCAGCTCGGGAGGGTGGGAAGCTGCTGTTTGGCAGTGGGCTGGTGTCAGGGAGCAGCACCTTGTGGTGTTCCCGTAAAAGCTGGGTTTGGGTTCGCTGCCCAGGAGGCTGACCGCAGGAAATGGAGTTTGTCCATGTGCAGGGCCTGGTTTCAGGATCCTGCTCCTCCATGCACGGGGGAGGAGCTTTTCCCGGGAAGGAGCGATGGACAGGTCTCTCTTGTCCTTGCTGCAGGTACAAGTTCTCAGGCTGGGCTCTGCCATGTGCTGGAAACCTTTTCCCTGGTACTTTGCCAAGCTCTTCCCGATGTTCCCATGTGCCTTAGGCACTACTCTGAGTGCTGGGCTGTCTGCATATGACTTGGAAACGGAGGGGATTTCCTCCAAACGCGGGATGCATGGACAAGAGCTCTTTGCTGGAATGCCTCATATCCGAGCACAGTGTGTTTTGGGATGGCTGAGGAATGGGCTGGGAGTCAGCAGTGTGGAGTAGCTGCGCAGTGTACACAAGATGTTTACTTATGTGTGGCTTTGCCAGCACCTAAAACACAAATAAATCATTAATTTTGAGAAAGGGAGGCTCACACATCTGGGAAGCAGCGCTGCTGTTGATCCTTGCTTGAAGACTCCCGGGAGATAAGAGTGCTTGGTTGGGGGGGGAGAGCAGGGTGGCTGGGTGAGCTCCCCCAGCCCTTCCCAGCTCTCTGGCTGTGCTGCCCTGACGCCTGCCCCGCTGTCTGCCAGCAGAGGTGGTGCGGAAGGTGAACGGGCTCATCTCCGCGGGGCGGTACGGGCGCCTCTTCGCCGTCGTCCACTTCGCCAGCAAGCAGTGGAAGATCACCAGTGAAGACCTGATCATGATGGACAACGTCCTGGAGGCCGAGTGTGGAGACCGAATCCGCATGGAAAAGGTGAAAAGCCCAGAGCAGATTCCCTGCAAACGTTCCTGGAGGCCAAACCCGTCGCCAGTTTCAACGCTGTGCTCCTGGGGGGTCTCCCGCCCTCATCCCAGCCCTTTGCTTTGTTCCAATTCCCTCAGTTCTGTTCCAGTTTCAGATATTACTGTGATTTCTGTTCAACAGGGCTGGAGTGAGTCTTGCCAGACTCCGTGGGGAGACAGATTTTTGTTGTCCTAGCTCCTTCCAAAAAAAGAAAATGACAGTTGTTGTTTCCAGAGCCGGCAGCGAAAGCCTGTGTTTGCCTTGAGACTCCAATGCCCCGGATCACAGAACCATTTAGGCTGGAAAAGACCTCTAAGATCATCGAGTCCAACCTCTTAATTCCTTGCAGGGCTCCCAGAGGGATTATAAACTCCTCAGGGCTCTGCGAGATCCTTATCGTGCTGGGCCGGGTGGAGGCAGAGGGATGGGGCACGGAGGGGGAGGATTGCCAGGATCCAAATAACATCTTTATCCTCAGCCTTGGACAACCAGCAGGGACCTGCAAGGGGCTCATTAATCCAGACTGGAGGGAAATATTATGGAGTGGGATCCTGTTGGCTTCGCCTTTGCGTGGGTTGTTGAGAGCTGAGCGAGTGATCCGGGAGAGCTGCGGCGTTTCTGTGCTCAGCCTTTGCTCTGAGGCCCAGTTTTGATGCAGCTTTTTAGGGATGTCCTCAGCTGTGTCCCACATCCCCGTGCCCAGCAGAGAGGAGGGGTTTCTGTGGTGTAGCCAGCTTGGAATGCAAAGGTCTGGATGGAGGTGAAGGAGAAAATTCGCCTGAGCCACCAGAGCCCTTTGGGGATTTTTTTTTTTTTTTTTTTTTTCCTATCTAAAACAAAAGCCAGGACTTCTCAAGATCGTTTCTGTGTGGTTTTTAAGTGCTGCCAGAGGGTTTGTGAGGCAGCCTGGGAGAAGTGGCTCCGGATGTGGCGCTTGGGGGGACGTGATTTAGGGAAGGTGATGGTGGTGCTGGGCTGATGGTTGGACTCCGTGACCTTGAAGGTCTCTTCCAACCTCGATGATTCCGTGAAACGCTGCCTCTTCCCACTGTATCCTCTCCTATCCTCCCTGTTCCTTTAGATGTGGCTGAAATGCCCCCAGACAGCAAGGGCTGGTGAGCCCCTAGATGTTCATTTCTTTCCTTCCCACCTTGAGGCCTCTTGGAGGAGAATGAGGGATACAAATCCCACTGGGATTTGCAGCAATTGCTGTAAAAAAAATCCAACTGTCTAGGAGCTGCCGTTTGTCCAGATCCCACACGAGGCAGGTTATTCTTCCTCCCTGATTGCTTTCCATATTTATTTTTTTTTTTATGGCTGCTGGTGAGCCAGGACAGAGAGGTTCATTGTGTTCTGATCATGGGGAAAGATACTTCTGCAGCCTGTTTCAGCGGGATGATCTCTCTGGAAGAGTAATGGCCCTGTCCCCAGCCTGTTCGCAGCTTTCCCTGCCGCCGCCGCAGTTAGTGTCAGGTTTGAAATGTGGGGAGGCCTGGTTTTAAGCAGTTTGACTCCTTTATGGCTGCAGAATTCGAAAGGTCTCGTTTGCATTTCTGCCAGGACAAGGAGCAGTGATTTGTGCCTGATTTATTTCCCCCAGGTTTTGCTGGTTGGCGCTGACGACTTCACGCTCGTTGGAAGGCCGCTGCTGGGGTAAGGATGCTTCATAAAGGAATTATGTGGGCATTTTTGTGCTTAATTGTGGCCTCAGGGCTCTGCAGTCCCTGAAACTGGGATTTATCAGCTCTAACTTTGATCCCAGCCCCGTGGCTTTTGAAAGAACCACCAATAAAACAGCTCATCAGCCTCTGGTGACTCTCCCCCTCCCCAGCACCGGGAGAGCAGCAGGTCCCAGGTCTGAGGTAGCTCTTGGATATTCACCTCAGCTGGATCTTTTCCTCCTTGCACAAACCAGCAGGACACGTTGCTCTTCAACATCTTCACCCTCTTACCTTAATTTTGGTCAGAGTCTTTTCGAAATAAGCCAGAAATCCTTTCCCTTAATCCCTTGAGCTGGGTTTTTAACCCCTTTCCTTGTATTTATGTCTTACCCCAGCAGGCCTTAACCTTGATTTTAGCGTTCCTGATTTTTCCCTTCCTCTCAGTGACGCAATCCAGCGGCCACAGAACTTGGGAGAGGTTTATCCCAGTGCTGTAGGACTTGCTGTGCAGAACCTCTGGTTCCTCAGCCTTTTCCTTCCCAGAAGGACCAGGTGTTACTGCTGGTGGTGCTTAGGGGTTAACATGGCTTGAGTTGCACCGGTGGTCCCTGGGTGGGATGGGATTTTGGGAGCTGCCAGCCCTTGTAACAGCACTAGAAGAGGGTGTGGGATAGCAGATTGTCAGGATTCTATGACTTACTGCCAGATAGTGCCCTTGGGGAAGGTTTTAGGAAGGGGAATCTCACTTTTAGGACTAGAAAGGGGCTTTTCGTTCTGGGATGTGCCACGTCAGGCGGGTGAGGAGCACCTTCCTTCCCCCAGCTCTGACCCAGGGGCCCCGGGGTGCTTCTTTGCAGCCCTCATGCTGGATTTGGCTGGCTCCTGGATACCCAGGAGCTCCAGGGCAGGAAGCAAACCCAGCTGTTGGCTCCTGCAGGTGCTCGCAGGGCGGGGGAAGTGTTGGCAGCTGCGTGAGGCAGACCAGGCTGCACATCTGGACTGGACTCCAGGGCCTTGGGCTGAAGGGAGCCAGTGGGAGGAGGAAGAGGCTGGCCAGGAAGAGTGAAGGCTTTGGGGGGGGGGGAAGGTGCCCCATCACCCTCTGAGCTTCAGGGAAACCACCCAAATCCCGGCTCTCTGATAGGGGATGAGGGAAAGGGGGGCGGGAAAAGCAACGTGCACTGCAGTTCTCTCACACAGTCCCCCGACCCACAGGCACTTTGGGCAGGGGAGAGAAGAGGCTGGATGAGAACAGAGGCAGTTCTGTGTCTCTGTTGTCGGGTAAATAAACACCCGGTGAGTGCTCACAGCCCGGAGCCGCTTCCTGTCGGCTCCCAAACGTGTCCTGCTTGGGACAGCTGGGCAGGGTTTGTTCCTCGGATACCTCCCAGGATGACACTCCTTTAAACCCCAAAACACCACATCTGCCTGGTGGAGGCTATTCTGGGAGCTTCTGGCTGGCTCCCGCTCTGGAATCCGTGTTTGTCCGAGTCACTGGCTGGCACAAGGGCTGGAGCCCGTGGCTGGGCACGAGTGGAGGGAAAGTTTGGCTTATTTCTAGACAAAACAGAGCTGAGGGGAATTTTCCCCTCGAGGAAACCTCGCTGTTTCTCCTGCCACCTGCCCCTTTTTGCAGTGGAGATGCCAAAGGCCTCGTCCCAGGCAGCCGGGCCGGGCTTCAGTCCTGCGGGGCAGCTGGAGTTAAGACCTCCAAGATTTTTGATCCTGTGGGCTTTTGTAGCTTGCCTGCATCTCTTTCTCTGCCTCTTGACAGCACCTTTCCAGCCCAGCTCAGAGCCGTGAGGTCCCAGCCTGAGCTTTTCCCGCCTCCTGCAAGAATCCAATCCGTGGAACATCTTGCTGCTGAAGGCAGCAGGCCCAGCTGCGTCGGGCTCTGGGAAATGTGTGACCCCCTTCTTATTTTTATGGACATTCCAGTCATACCTAAAACGTTTGATGGAGATTTTTATTTTTTTTTTCCTTGGGCTCTTGTTTTGCTGAGAACTTGTCCTGCCCACGAGCTCTTCTCCAGCAGGCTGGTTTCTGCCGTGCTTCAGCCTCCCTGCCAGCAGTTCCTAGAGCTGTGTCCCACAGAGAACTCACCAGGGCCTGGGATGCAGGAAGTTTAGTCCCTAATTAGTGGTAAACCACGGCTGGAGTGTAGTTTTGCTCCCTGGTTTCTCCCTCAGGGTGGCAGGGTTTGTGTGTGGTTCGGCGGTGCTGGGTCTGGAGCAAATCCTGGAGCTGGGGTGCCGGGGGTCACCCAGTGGTCTCTTAAAATCTGCCTTATTTTAGGGGCGTTTTCTTCTGGGCTGGTCACTGACTGCAGATAGATCAGTTTCCTCCAGGATCCAATCTCTGATTTAATCACACCCCCAGGGTGGGTTTTAAGAGATGGTGGCTGTCTGAAGCCTTTGGCCTCCCGGTGACCTTGCTGGAACAATTTCAGCTGCATGGGCTTCCCCCCCTGCCCCCCCCTCAAGTGCAGACAGAGCCGTTTGTCAGCAGAATGGTCTTTAAATGTCTTCCTGTGGCAAACTTAACGAGCTTTTAATGGAATTCTGCAGTGCTGCGCATGGGAGAGCAGCTCCTCCTCCTTCCCTGTGGCTGCTGACTAAAACCCCCCTGCCCAAACCTCCAGCCCGGATCCTGCCTGGGGGCTCCCACCTTCTGAGACCCTTGAAGCAGATCAAGGTTGATTTACTGATTTTTTGCAGCTAAGTTCTTAGCAAAGCTCAGTTTCCGTCGTTTTCCCAAAATCCGCGTTCCCGCAGCAGCAGCTCGTGGCAGGCCTTGCTTTAAACGCTGGCCAGCACTGGGAAATTGCTTAGGGTTCATTAAAACTGCTAGTTTCAAAAACACTGGGAAAGTCGAGGCGTTTCCAACAAGGTGAGATCTTCTCCCAGCTGTCTGTGATGCTTTAGAGGAGGAGGAGGAGGAGGAGGAGGAAGGATTTCTGCCATGACCGGGAGCAGGGATGGGCTCGTCCTGTGCCAGAACCGGAGCAGGGCACGTGAGATCACCTCGGGGAGTTTCCCTTGCTGCAATCCCACAGGTTCCTGCAGGCCCCTGCGTGCCCTGCCTGCGCTGGGGGAATGATCTCACCCCTCACGTGGCAGGGATGTGTTGAGCTGTCGCGTCTCCCGATCCGGCTGCGGCGCCTGGAGGCTCTTGGCCCGTGCCTGGGCAGGTGGCCCTCCTCCCACAGAGGATCTGCAGTTCCCAGGACCTGGCTCTGTCGGGCAGGATGTGTTATCCACATCTCCCAGAAGCCTGCTCCCCGGGAGTAGGAACGTGGGTAGCTCAAACCCGGTGCTTCTGACGCTCCCTTTTTTTTTAAGGAAGGACCTGGTCCGCGTGGAGGCCACGGTGATTGAGAAGACGGAGTCGTGGCCCAAAGTCAACATGCGCTTCTGGAGGAGGCACAACTTCCAGAGGAAGAAAAGTAAGGGGGGAGAGGACACGTTTCCTTCCCTGCTGGGCGTGGGAGGGGAGGTGTCCCAGCACAGGGCCCCGAGGAAGGGGCTCGTTCTCCGTGTCCCCAGCCCCTCTCCCAGGCGTGCCCACAGAGCACCAGGATTTCATATTCCCTCAGTGTTCCCTAAGCTTCCTGGGCAAGGAGAGCAATCCCCTTCTCTTCCCAAAGCCTTAAACATCAGATGTGTCATCACAGCTCCCAGCAAGCCCCAACAGGGTCCTGTGCAGGTTTTGGTTGCCAAGTGACTCTCGCTTCCCTGAGAGAGGGAAGAATTTGTGGCTCTTTTCACATGGGATGGGTGGTCAAGCCTTGACCAGGCTGCCCCAGTGCCACTCTGGGACCTGCTGCCCTTGGAATGCAGCTGTCTGCCAGCACAGCCTTCCAGCAGCCCCGGCACGAGGTAGGCACCAGATTTATGCTGTTACCTGATCCTTTTTTTTTTTTTTTTCCCCCCTTTTCCTTCTTTTTCAGTCATCACCAACCCCCAGACCGTCCTGAGGATCAACACCATCGAAATCTACCCCTGCTTGTCCTGACTGGGCAGGGGGGTGGCTGTGCCTGGGAATCATCACTGCTCCAAGGCAGCTGTGCGAATAAAACGGCCTCGGGCTCTGGGTACTGCTGTGGTGGGACACGGAGATCCCCCTGTGCTTTCTTTTGGAAAATAATGGAGTGTTTTTTAAACTGGTGCTTCGGCCTTGCGGGTGTTTCTTTGCCAGGAGTGGAATTCCTGGCGCTGTGTGGCTCCGGGGGGATATCCTGGGGTACAGCGTGGCCCCCTCGGCCCGTGGGTCTGAGGAGAGCAGTGCCACCAGGTGGCTGCAGGGTCCCGAGTCCGCTCCCAGATCGTGCCAAGGGGTGAAAATCCTTCCTGAGGATTAGCCCTGGGAAGTGGAGCCGGAAAATTCCCCCCTTGAAGGTGAGCAGCGATAAATCGTCTGTGTGTGTAACGCCATCAGAATGGGACACTGGTGGCTCAGGAGGGGTTTTGTGCCTGTTTCAGGGCTGGGTTTTGGCCTGCTGAGCGCGTTCCATGTCTAGATCCTGGTCTTTCCCCTCTGCTGTGGCTGCACGTTGAGCACTGTCCTTTCCTGAGCGGCCCACGCGAGGCCAGGTGGATCCAGCTGAGGTCTGCTGGTGCTTCCAGGCTGGATATCCACCAGGATTGGAGTTTCCTGGAGTTTCTTGTAGCTATGGGGTTCTTAATAGCCACCATGGGAAGGGATAAGGGGCATGGCTCGCCTTGTCACTTCCCTAGGGAATGCCTTCCTTCAGATCAGGAGGAAAAGCCATGTTTGGGTGTCTTTTGTACTCCCACCACGGCTCCTCCTGGGATGAAGGTTGCCACAACCCTGTGCCGAGGGAAATGGGAGTTTTGTTCCATCTGGGGCTTGCCCTGGCTGTCCAATGTCGCAATTCCTTCGGGAGATCACTTCAGGTGCCGCTTGGGTGGCTCCGGCTGCATCTCGCCTTCAGCTGGGGCAGGATCCAGGTGTGCCAGGGTTGGGCTGGTTCTTCAGCCACTGGACACAGCTGGATCTGCAGGGGTGGGCTCAGCCCTTCCCATTTCAGCCCCTCTGGCACGAGCAGCCCTTGGGAATGCCGCCCCTTGCCTGCTGCCGAGGCTGGACACGCCGTTTTTAGCAGCCGACGGAACGCGGAGGCGTGGACAGCTCGGATCGCCGCATCCTTGTCCCCGACCCCTTCCAGAGGAGCGGGGAGGAGGCCCCTCCAAAAATCATCCCCTGCCTCTTCCCCTTCTCCCACAGGTGAGGGCAGCCCCATGCTGGGAGCAGCCAGGCCCCGGCAGCAGGCAGGGCGTGCTGCGGGCTGGCACAGGGACCGCAGCCCCCGGATGGATGCAGGCTGTTCCCGGCCCGCAGCGGAAGCGGCGCTGCCAGCCGAAGGAGCTGGGCTGGAAACTCTCAGTCCCTCTGTGCTGGAGGGCTAGGGCTGAGAAAAACAGCATGTCTCGGCTTTAGAGGGATGTGGCAGGAATGTTCTGTCCTTCCCAAATAGGAAGAAACGCTTGGAAATAACACGGGATTCAGGGCTCGGAAATGCGGAGGGCAGAGGGTGCTGTGGAGTCAAAGGGAAAGCAGAGGGCTTAAGGTCTGTCAGTCTGATTCTCTCCCCAAAAAAACCCCTTGGGAATGTAGTTCTGATCCGAGTGAGGCACTGCACAAAATTAGGGTGGTCTCACAGCACTTTGGGGAAGGGGGGGGGCAAAAATTCAGGACGGGAAAATCGATCCAGTAGCGGGAAGTTTTTGGGTTGAAGAGTTTATCATGCAAAATAGGCGGGGTTTACTGCAATTATTTATTCAGACTGAGGTAAAGGGGGATTGTTTTAACGTTTTCTTGGGGAGAATTTAAGTCAAAAGCGTTTTGTCATTCCGAGTGGGAGCAGGAATGCCCAATTCTCTGGGATGAAGGCACAGGTCTCCACGTGGCTTCACGTGTCAGGGCGCTGATCCTTGTCACCCTTCCTGGTGCTAAATGGCACTGAAATAGTTCAAGAGCAGGAGTTTCTCAACAAAACAGGTTTGGGTTTTCTTTCTTTTTTTTTTTTTTTCTTCCTTAAGTACTGATTCATGGCGGAAACTCATCTGCCAGCACGAAACAGCTCCGGGTGGAATTTGAGATGCTTTGCCCGGAGCTGAAGATCCACGTGGGTCAGACAAGAAGCAGGCCTGGGCTCCGGCCACCCCTGTGGCGTCTGTCCCCCCGGGAAGGGAGGCTGGGCAGCCGGAGCAGAGGGCATGTGCTGGGAGCTGGGAGTGAATTCCAGCGCTGATCCCTGCCCGCTGGCCACAAAGCCGCTGCCTGTGCTGCTCCTGCCGTGCTCTCCCAAGAATTCCAGCGGGGCTCCGCAGCAGCAGGACAGCTGGCCCTGCAGCCCTGACATTTCCCAGCAGAAGGAAGCGTTGTTTCCTTGCCAGCTGCGAGGTTTGCTCGGGAAGAGCTGTCGGGAATTGACTCGGGAGGTGCCGCCGCTGCTCTGTGGGCTCCCCTGTTTTGGGCAGGAACACCGAGCACATCCCTGGCCCTGCTGCTCCCTGGATCCCAGGTGTGTGTCCCCCAAGACCCTTCCTTGCCCTCCTCTCTCTGGGAGGGGTTGCCTCCCTGATTTCTGTGTGCCACGCACTGAGCCCAGCCCTGACCTGCTCCTCTGCCCATTCAAGAGTGGCCCATGGCGCCGGAATTCCTTTGTGGCTCCAGGTTTTCCTCCCCCCCCACCCCACTTCCCTCAGCTCCAGCTGCTTTTAGGAGCTGCTTTGGCGCAGGTTTCCCTCATTTCAAAGGCTGGTGCTGTTCCAAACCCCTCCGATGCTCTGGATGTCGCAGCTTCGAGGGGCTTGGACTTGCGTTTCACATAAAATCCTCCTCGTGACTGAAGGTGAAACAGCCAGCCCCATCCTGGCCATCCCGCGGGATCCCTTTCTGCAGTGTTCCTGGAGGTTTAAGTGGAGGTTTAATGACGGGGTTCCTCTTCCTCCCCTCAGCACGGCGCCCTGTGCTCTAAAATGAGCTTCCCAAGCAAAGCCATCCCCGCAGCGGGAAGCTGTTTGTGGAGTCTGGTGGAGCCTGGCAGACGGGGGGGGGCCGTGGCAGCATCCTCCTTCCCAAGAGCCAGCTCCCGCGGGGAAAACAAAGCACGGGCCCCTCTCTCCGGAGCCCACGGGGGCAGCAGAGGGATTCAGCAGCTCCATCAGGGCGTTGGGATCACGCGCCCTGCCAGCCCGCGAGCTGCCGGCGCTCGTCCGGTGGCAAAGCAGCTCGGAAAGCTCTCGGGACGCGCCGCTCGGGCCCTGGGGCGGGAGGGGAATGCTGTTGATTTGCCCACTTCCCCGCGTCTTTTATCCCTCACGGCTTTGGGGGAAGGAGTCCTTAAACTCTGGCGCGGAGCCAGATTTGTTTCCTCAGCGCGATCCGGCCGCGTGTCGGAATCCGCTTCGGCAGCAGGCAGGAGCAGGGCACCAGGAAAACCGCGCCGGTTGGATTTCTCTTGCGCCAGGGGTTTTATTGTCTCCCGTGACCTAAAAAAAACCCCAGCCTTTTATTAAGAAAAGAAAGGGAACGTGTGCCCGGTGGGTCCGTGCTGATGCAAATCCCACACGGAGAAGTCCGGCCGCGGCCGGCACGCCTGGACACGGGGCCTTTCATCTGTGTTCCCTTCTCCCTATTTATAGCACGTGGAGAAGCAGCTGGGATCTGTGTCCCTGGGCCTTGCCCTGGATGTGGATGCACGGGGTTTCACAGCCGGATTGGCGTCAGAAGGAACAGAGTGAATCGAGGAATGTGAGGGGGTGAAGGCTGGGAGGGCTCTTGGGCGTGTGCTGGGTTTGCTGCAGCAGCCCAAAAGATGTTCATGGACAGGGCTTTGGTTATATCCTTGGAGAGCATTTCCCCAATGGATCTGCATGTGGGAATGTCCGTGCAGCAATTAATGAGTGGCAATTAAATGTGGTGGGTGAGCCCTTCAAAATGGAGGCTCGGGAGAGGAGCTAAAGCTTGGGGAACCAAAGCTCTGAGGTACCTCAGTCGTTTTCGAACAGGAGTTGGCTCCTGCGTGGATCTCTTGGCATTATTCCATGCCTTTGGATCATCTCGTGGAGAGAAAAGGGGCTGGGGTTGTTTTACCTTCCTTTCCTAAGTAAAAAACCACCACTGCCCCGTTTCAAAAGCACCCAAGCTCGCTTTCTGGGCAGCTCTCAAAACAGCTGAGGTCCAGCAGGGAAGTGGTTTGGGCAGTGGAACGGGATCCCCCCCGACCCCAGGCTCCGGCCTGAGGGGATTTGGCTCTTTGCTTCAGGCCAGCTTTTCATTACAGCTGCCTCTCTGTTTGCAGGGCCGTGATTCATGGGAGCCTCTGGCTTGGTTCCCGGAGCAGACTCCGTGTCTCGAAGGACCGGCAAGCACGGAATAGGCTGCCCACGAATGTTTCACCGGGACACAGTATCTCCCGCGCCTTTCCCACCTGGCTCCGCTGCGGAATGCCCCAGGTGGATTATCCAGCGATCACCGCTTGATAAAAGTCCTGTTTCCACTCTTCATCCAGCCAAATATTCCCTGGCAAACGTGGCGCTCAGTGCTCCTGTGGGAACACGCACGTGGCTCCCACCGCGCCAAGGAGAGCTGTGCGTGAGGAGAGGGAGTTTCTCCCCAGCTCCGGGACTCACACTGGCCTTCTCCCAAAGAATCCAGGGGTATGTTCTTCTGGAGCAGCTGGCATCGGATTGGAAGGTCACAGTGGTCACGGGGGCAGTGGGAAGGGAGCTGATTTCCCCGAGGGTGACGTTGGAAGTGTGTGCTTCTCTGTTGCCTCTGTCCTTCTTGTCCCTTTGTTCCCTCACCCCCCCCAAAAATCCACGTGCTGTGAGCGCACTCGGAATTAAGGCAGGTGTGACTGCCCAGCTCCCAGGGCTGTGGTGCCAAGATGCTGTAGCTGAGGCGAGGGCGGCAGGAGCCTGGAGCAGCAGGAATTGTCACTCTGTGTTTCCCCCGCCCGGCTCCTGCCTTCCAAAGTGCAAGGGCTGATTTTTGGTGAAATTTGCCCGTTCCTTGTCACACAGCTCACAGGAAAAGGGCTTTTCTCTGTGGCTTCTCCCTCATGCGCCTGGAATCAGGCGATGTATTAAAACTGGTAGTGGAGAGGATCAGGCAAGAAGAGGACTTGATTGCAGGCAACTCATTTCCGTAGGAAATGGGGCTAAAAATAGGGAAGGAATGTAACGGAGACTTCTTTTTTCTTGACGCCCCCCGTTCCCCAGCTGGGAGTCAGCTTTTGTCCCAAAATCTGTTTATTGCCTCGCTGGTTTTTTTTTTCTGGGCCCCAGATGTAGCTGTGAGGCTGATTTTTGGCTCTGGAGAAGCCGGGGCAGGGCTGTTTCCAGGGGCTCAGGCACAAGGAAGACACACGTGATAGCAAGAGGGGTTTCTGGGAGAGGTCTGCTGGCTCTCCAGGCTCCCCCTGTGTTATCCAGGGGCCTCCCTCCAGCACTGCTCCCTCTGGCAGCAGCTGCCATCCCGATAACCCCGCGGCCGGCTGAGTGCTGATGTCCCTGTGGGCACCAGGACGTTCCCTTTGGACACCTGATAGGGGCTATAAATACCAGGTGGGCTCGTGTTCCCTCAAGCACCGAGCAGGCTGTGCCAAGTCACCCCAGATGGTCAGGCTGAGAGATCCCTGCACCAGGGAAATGCCTGCAGCCTTTGGGAAAGGGACTGAGCCCCCGGTGTGGGCGTTTGAAGGCTCCACACCCTTGGCCAGCTCCTTTCTGCCAGCTTCTTTTGCAGCACTGCTGGCACCTGAGGTCTGCACCCCACGGGTCAGAAACCTTCTGGGGGTCTGATGGAAAGAGTGAAGATGCTGCTCGAGGTGTTTCCAGGCGTTTCCCTCCTTCCCAGGATGCCCAGGGCACATCCATGCCCGCTGCAGGTACTGCCCCGAGTTCTTCCGTGTTCCCTGCACACCTGGGTGCACCCTCCCGCCGCTGCTCGGCAGCCTGGCGCTGCTGCTGCCCCAAAACGGACCGAGCTTGGCTCCAGGCTTGCCGTGGAGTCCCTGCTCTCGGACATCCGTGGGCATTCAGTCCCTGCGCTGTGCGGAGCCGGGATTCACTCCTCGCCCCGCTCCTGGGCCCGGGGGGAAGGCCGGGGCTGAGTCAGCTCCTCGTGCCCAGACATGGGGAGAGCCGTGATTCCAGGCAGGGCTTTGGGGGCAGGCAGCACTCCGGCTGGGTTTCCCTGCCTGGGGAGGGGCTGCACCACTTCCCTCACGCTCGTGGACCCACGGAATGCCAGGGTGGTTTGGGATGGGAGGGACCCCACAGCCCATCCAGTGCCACCCCCTGCCGCGCACAGGGACACCTTCCACAGCCCAGGCGGCTCCGAGCCCCGTCCAACCCTGGCTTTGCCCCTTTGTGGGGAGCAGCTTTCCCGGTCCGGGAAGCGCCGCCCGGCCCTGCTGCGTGCGGGGAAACTGAGGCACAACTCCCGAAGCGCCTCCGGGACGGGACGAGCACCGCCTCCGCTGGCCAGGGAGTAGGAGGAGGAGGAGGAGGAGGAGGAGGAGGAGGGTATCAGCCGGGCCCGCCCGGGGCTGAGCCCAGCCCGGCCCCCGGGGCGGAGCCGGCGGAGCAGCGCCCGGCGGAGCGGGGAGCGGCGGATCCCGGGGCAGCCCCGGCCCGGCTCCGGGATGAGCTTCCCGCGGCCCCTGCGCCGCTCCGTGAGCCTCAGCCCGGCCCGCACGCTGCGCCTCGTTGTGCTTGGACAGAGCGCCGTGGGCAAGACAGGTAGGACGGGGCTCCCCGGTATCCGCCCGGTGTCCCCCGCATCCCTCCGGCATCCCCCCAGCACCTCTCTGGCATCTCCCTGCATCCCTCTGCTATCCCCTGGCACCCCTCCGGCATCCCCCCGGACAGAGGGACCAGCCTTCCCACGTCCCCATGTCCCTTAGAAAGCCGGGACGAGGGACATCCTCCTGCTGCCTCCCCAACCCGTGGAGTTCGAGGGCACTGAATTTCCTTCCCCTCGAGTTTCCCACACGGGCACTTGGCCGTCGGGGCTCCTTTCCCTTGCCCGAGGGGTCCCCAGCTGCGTCGGGGCACGGGCTGGACATCACTGACCGGGAGAACTTTCCCAAAAGCCGGGCTGGGGATTGGGTTTTCCCGGGTGTGAGGGGCTCGCTGCTCATTCCCAGCGCGCACAGCAGCTCCGCGGAGCCTCCTCCACAGCACTGGGCTGTTTTCCTTCAGGAAAACTCCCTTTCCCTGCGCCTTGCTCGGCGCTCTCCGTCCGTGCCTGCTGGGGTGGGGGTTTGGGATACTGTGCTGGGAGCACCTCAGCTCCCTCCTTCACCCCATTCCTTCCTGGGGATCATCCTTCCCCCCTTTCCCACTGCTCCATCCCGGGCTGTGGGCACTTGGGGGCAAAGGTGTCCCCTGTAGCAGCCAGAGTGCCAGGAGTGGGGGCAGAGGCGGGGGAAACTGCATCCATGTGGATCCACATTGCAGTGATCTGTGATCCACGCAAAGCCTGGTAGGACACGGCTACGCTGCCGTGCCCTTGGGCACAGGGAATGCCCTGCCCCTCTCGAAAAGGGAAGGCACCACAGCAGCGGCACCTGTGCCGGGCTGGCGGAGCCGCTGGAATTGCGTTTCCACGGACAGCAACCGGCATTAGCGAAAAATCCTAATTTCCCTGATTAAACTGAAGGAAGCAACTCCCAGCTGTCCCCGAGCAGCGCTGGAGCGCGGGGTGGGGCTCAGCTCCGGGGCATCCAGAGCCCCGGGGAGGGGTCCCTGGCAGCGTTTGGCCCCGGTGGAGCAGATGGGTGTACGGAGCCCTTGGCTCGCCCCCGGCCCGAACGCGTGTGTCCCCCCGCTGCTGCACATCCCGCCCGGCGCACGGCGCATTCCCGGCAGCTCCGGGCCCCTCCTGCGGGCAGCCGCGGGGTTCCCGTGCCTCTTCCTTAGGGTGGGATCGTGCCGAGGGTCTCCCAGAGTCCTTTTCCTCCCGCTGGGTCCGGCTGTCAGCCCGTGCGCCTCGCAGCAGCGGGGCGTGGGGCAGTGAGGCCCATGGAATCGGGGCGCAGGGAGGTAATCGATACGTGCAGAGCAGAGCTGGAGCGAGCAGGGAGCAGCCCCCGGGAATGGCAGGCACTTGGCAGCCCCCCTGAGCGAGTCCCTCCCCGTCCGTGTCCCCTGGGCGCTGCTCTGCACGTCCTCCCCCTGCCAGGGGACATCGTGCCGCCTTCCCCGGGGGCTGTGCCCGAGCTGCCGGGTCCTGCTGCCCGCCAGCCCCTGCGCTGGGGACGAGGACCCCTGTCCTTGCTGTCGCTGCCCAGCCGGCAGGTGACGTGCCAGGTGACGGGTCGGGTGCGGGAGAGGCGAGGAAGGAGCCAAGAGCAGCAGCACCATCGCTTGAGCTCCCGTGGGGAGGACACGGCGGGAGGCAGCTGGGTCCCCAAGCGGGGGTGACATCTCTCCCGGCCAGGGTGTGCAGTGTGCGTGTGGGGCCAGGGGAGGCTGAAGGTGGGTTTCATCCCTGAGCTGCCAAGCTCCCATCCTGGCAGGATGCGAGCGGGCCCCACGCCGGAGCATCCCCGGGACGAGCTGCTGCATCCACGGGATGCAGAGCCAGGTCGGGAGCGCTGAGGGGTGGGGACGACCAAAGGGCAAATCCCGCGTGGGCAGCTGCAAAAGGGAAAAATAACCCTTGATTCTCAGCCAGAGTTTGGGGGTTTTTTGGAGCAGTTTGGAAACCTCCAGGATCTGGTGCCCCGAGGTCGCAGGCCCTCGGAGCAGGGATGGGTTCGGGTGCAGCCGCGCGGTTTAAGGATCAGGGCTGTGTGAATGCGCGGCGGGGGCTGCAAACCCAGCCCGGCCGGGGCTCGCGTTATCCTCTGCTGCCGCTGCCCAGCGTAAACTTTGCCATAATCCAGAGCAGAGCTCTGCCTGCGGCACGTGGAGCAGAGCTGGACCCGCAGCGGCACACACAGGGCAGCACGTGGGCACACACTCGGCGTGCCCAGCCCGACTCCGGCGCAGGTAAATCACCCCTTGAGCCCGCAGCCGTCCCCCCACCCCGCATTCAATGCACAATTAACCCTTCGGGCTCCAAGGAGAGCCCTTCCCGAGGTGGCTGATGTTCAGGACGGGGAGAAAAAGCTCCTTATAAGGCTGGGTGGCCGCGGCCGCTCCGCCTGCGGCCGCTTCCCCCGCTGGCAGCTCCGCTCGTGCTCCTGCGCTCCAGCCAATTTTTAATCAATCTAATTGGCTCCTCTTCTCATCCCACACCATGTGCTCCAGCTTTGGGTGGCTGCCTGACATGTGACACACCATCAGGTGCTTTCTAGAGACCGAGCCTGCCTCGTCCCGCTCCCCCCGACAATTCTGTCGCCTCTTGGAAGGTGCCTCCTGCGGGGTCCCTGGTTATCTCCTCAGAGCAGTTTGGCTAAATTACCTGCTTTTTCCCAGCAAATCCCTTCCCTGCTGGGCAGGGTTTAAGCCCAGAGACGGATTGCGGGGTGAGAGGATGGCGAAGCCCCCAAAGAGCAGCCAAGCAGGTGTGGGAGGCAGGGGAAGTTCCTGCATCCCTCTTTCCCTTTCTGTGGTTGTTGAAGCCTGGCCCGTGTGGGGTGCCACGTTCCTGGCATAAACACACAGATCCTGATGGGTCTGGTGTGGGTCTGTGAGGGCAGGACACCAGGAACATCTGCTGCTGGGCAGCTGGGACAAGCTCACCCTGGGTTGCACCGGGAAAGGGAGCTCGGAGTGTTGCTGCTGCTTGGTGTTGGGCTTTTCACTCCCCTTTTTCTTTCTGGAGGGGTTTTCATCACTGGTTCTGGTGAGGTTTGTCCTCCTGTCTTGCTCCTGCTCTGTTTTCCTTCCCTTCTCCTCCCTCCTGGCTCCTGCCCAGCTCTTTTCAGGGTTTTTTCCCCCCCTGTTTTTTTCCCCTTGTTCCTCTAATTTCACTTCCCACTCCTGTAGCCTTTCCAAGGCAGCTCTCAGCCTCTCCACTGCCTTTCACTCCCATCTCCATTACCGTCATTAACGCCTTGAGGGGCTCAAGCACCACTTCCACCCTCCACTCCTGCGCTCTCTTCACCCTCCCAACCATGGCCTTGTCCAGAAATTCCCTCTCCGGGCATCAGCACTGCCTTTCCATCCTGAAAAAGATGTGAGGGCCAAAGGCCCCGGGGAGGGTTTTGCCAGCAATTTGGGCTTTGCCTCGCCGGGCTCTGGTGCAGGGAGATGTGTAATCAGATGAGGGGGTTTAATTGCCTGAGCTGTGGCTGCTCCTGCCGCTCCTCTGCCCTTGCAAGGAGGAAAAATTAGTCCAGGGGACGGACAGCTCCAGCGGGGGCTCACTGTGTTTTTTTTCCAGCGTTGACCGTACGATTCATCACCAGGAGATTCATTGGAGACTATGACCCAACCCTAGGTAGGAAAACTCCCTCTCCTTGGTGCTGTCACCGTGGCAGAGCCAACCCTGCTCCCAAATTCGCCACGTTCCCTCTTCTTCCTCCTCAACCAGACAGGCAGCCCACGGCCATCCCGACGCCTCCCTGGGTCCTGCACCCCTTTTCCCCTTCCTGTTGTTATTTAAGGCAAAATCTACTGGGACGGGGCATCATCCACAGGGAAGTGCTGCAGGCTCAGTCACGGGATCATGTAGAATCACAGGATCACACAGAATCATTTAGGATGGCAAAGGCCTCTGAGAGCCCAACCATCAAACCAGCAGCTCCTCCTCAGTCCCTCGAATTCCTTCCCGATCTGCTGGGAGGTGGCTTTTAAAGGACAGGAGGCATCTAAGCCCCTGGAGCCTGTGCTCTCCTGAATTCTAGGATTTTGGTTGGGGTTTGTTTTTTGGTTTTTTTTTTTTTTTTGCATTTGGGTTGTTTTTTGAGCACTGAAGCCATGTCCCTGCTGGAATGCCCCAGAAACGCCCCCTCCTCCCACTCTCCTGTGGAGCCCCTGTCCCTCCCTCGTCGCTCCGGCACTTTGGTCACTGCTGCCCTCGCAGCCACGCCGGTGACCGAGGCCACCCGGGCTGTGGCTGCTCCCCAAGGGCTCTCTCACACCCCTTCCCTGTGTGTCCTGCCCAGAGATGATCTACAGGCACGTGGCCGTCATCGATGGGGAGATGGTGCACTTCGAGATCCTCGACACGGCCGGACAGGTGAGCCCAGCCGGGAGAACGCCCTCGGAGCAGGGTGGAGTCCCTGCTCTTCCGCTGGCTAATTAATCCCTGCCGTCTGGAATCTCCTGGTGGCTACCTCGGGGGAAAAGGGTGTCCTGGTGGATTGATTAACCTCAGTTACAGCGGGGCTTCGGGTAAATATTCCCCTATTCCCCTGTGGGGCGCAGCGCTGCTCCCTGCGCCTCTGGAGCATCCTGGCGGCTCGAGGGAGCACTGAATCCCCCCCATACCCGTGCCAGCACAGGGCTGATGGCCGTGCCCACCTGCCACACCGCCTAAGCCACCCCATCCCTGCCCCGGGCTCCCCGTGTCGCCACCGCTGTCCCCAAACCCTTCAGGGAGAGCTCGGGAGGTTTTCCGGGCTCGCCCGCAGCAGTGCCGGCATTCCGGCGGTGCCGACGGGGGGAGCCTGTGTGCCGTGGCAGGAGGAGGACTCCCTGCAGATCGAGGAGAAGATCAAGTGGGGCGACGGCTTTGCCGTGGTGTACTCGGTGACCGACCGCTGCAGCTTCGACGAGGTGATGCGGCTCTGCTTCCTCATCAACCACCTGCACGCCAGCCCCAAGCGCAGCGGCGCCGCCGAGCAGCCCCCCGTCGTCATCGTGGGCAACAAGAAGGACCTGCAGTTCGACAGGATGGTGTCCACCCAGGACGGGGAGAACCTCTCCAAAGCCCTCAAGATTCCCTTCTACGAGATCTCCACCCGGGACAGCTACGAGGAGCCGGTGGCCGTGTTCAGCAGCCTCTACCAGGAGCTGCTCAGGCAGGGGCACTTCTCCCCGGGCTCCTTCAAGAGGAGGACAGTGTCCAAGCTCATGGAGAAGATTCCCAAGATGCAAGCCAGCTCCACCCTGAACTCCGCGGGCCGGAGCCTCAGCTTTAACTCCTTCAGGGACTACATTCCCGAGTGAGCGGCCCGGCTCCAGCCCGGGGCGGGGGCGGCTGCTGGGGCTGTGCCGGCTCTCTGGAGGGGAAGGTCAGGAGTGGAGAGGGTGGGACCGGGGCACAAAAGCCCGCAGGTTCTTCTTACAAGGGGCTTTGTGCCAGCAGGGAAGGTTTTCTTCATCCATGCGATCTCTTTGTTCTCTCCTCCCCCTCCGGCGCGGCGGCGGTCGCAGCCGAGGTGGCCCTGGTGACTCCGGTGGTGTTGGGACAGCCCTTGGAGGGAGGCTCAGCCGTGTTTTGGTGGGGCTCAGGCCCGGCACAGACACGTCTAGGGGGGGCTTTCCCCTGCCCCGAGCTGGCTGGGTGTGTCTGTACCCCAAATCCAGCACCCGCCATGCCGGGTGACCCCGAGGGCGGTGCTGGCTCCAGCAGGGAATGGAGCCTGCTTCCTCGGCGTGGCTGGTGAGGGAAACCCCCGGGATCCCTGCAGCCCAGCCCGGCTGCGCTCAGCAGCACGGACACAACGGAGCCGATTCCAGAAGCTGCTCGCAGGTGCCCCTCTGCCTGCTCATCAGCTGCCCTGCTCCCAGAGGGAAAACCCCCGCGGGCTCAGGACTTGTCCTTTCGCACAGGGATGGGGCAGGAGAGGCGTGGAAAGGAGCCGGGCTCGTGGCTCAGCGTCCTTCCCTCCCTCTGGAGGCTGTGTGGCCGCTCGGGGTGGCTGTGCTGGGACCCTGTGGTGTGACCCCCACCCCCGTCCCCCCCTGTTGTGACCGACCCCGTTGTCTGCTGCCACGTCCTCTGACAATAAAAGCCGAGTTCCCAACTGCCTGTGGCGCTCCCAGGATAGGTCATTTTAGGGAGCTGAAGGAAAGGGGTGCACGGTGTGGGATCACCCTTAAATTAGGGCTGGGCATCCCCCTTATCCTCCCCCCGAGCCCTGGCACCACGCGCCCTCCTGGCTCCCTCCCTCCCTCCCTAAAAGGCTTCCCTGGAGGATCCCAGCCTGGGAAAGCACTTATCCCACCTCCCCAGCCTGCTCCAGAACCCACCCAGACACCCCTTCCCCTCCTACAGCTCCTGGGGGTGTTTCCTGGTGCTGCCTGTGCCTGTCCAGGGGCTTTCCCTCCAGGGTGGGGGGAATCCCTAAATTCCGTCTCTGTTCATACACCCACACTCTCCTGTTGGGGGGGAAAAATGAGCCCCACCAAAGGGCTGGGCTGGGAAAGCAACTTGGGGCTGCTCCTTCTCAGCGCCTTCATTGAAATCCCGATTTTGTTGAATTAAATTTAATTTAGCGGATTAAAATTCCCTCAGGGCTCTGTGTGTGGGCAGAGCCCAAATGGGGCTCAAACGCCTCAGGGGAATGGACAAGGGGGGTTTTTTTTGTTTCTTTTTAGGGGGCTTATGGCATTCCCAAGGGAGCTGAACACTGGGAGCTGGGCTGGGGGTTTGTGATCCGGCCCTGGCTGGAGAGGAGCCGTTTTGGGAAGCGCTGGGATGGGGAGAGAAGAGCTCAGGAGGGATCAAACTCCACTGGGGTGCTGAACGCACCCCTGAGCCTGGCAAATGCAGGGTTTGGGTGCCCTCATTCCACGTTGCTCCGTTCCCAAGGCCGGTCCGAGGGGATGGATTTAGCTGCCGGCGTGGGGGAGCCGGGCATGGCGGAATCCCGCAGCATCCAGCGGGAGTTATTCCCGGTGATGGATGAGACGGGAGCAGCTCGTGAGCAGGAAGCCGGGCCAGCCCTGGAACAGCATCCCCAGCGCTCCTGGCAGTGGAGGAGCACTCGGCACGGCCGGGATCGCTGTCCTGGAGTAACCCTGGCCCTTTTTTACATCCCGAGGAATCCAGAAGGCTCCGTGTGGTCGCTGCCGCAGCCCCTCGCCAGGGCTCCTGGCCCTGCCCGCTATAATTAGCGCCAAACCTCATTAGGCGAGGCAGGGGCAGCTCTTCAGGGCTGGTAATTGCTAATTACTGGAAGCCTCTAATGGCTCTCCAGGGGCAGTTTCCTCTCCCTTATAAAGGAAGATCTTGAGGACGCAGCATCCGTTGGGGTGGGG
>VZRR01007222.1:0-12112 GCA_013398015.1 Oreocharis arfaki | reverse complement strand
CTATTTTCAGTCTCTGACAGGGATAAATAATCCATGGACAGAAGTTGGGTTGCTCAGGAGCTGAAGTCCCAGTTGCAGTCAGGAATATGAACTGTGGAGCAGAACCTGTGGTGCTGGACAGGGCGTGTTTAACAGCCCCAAAGTCACACATCCTGTGGGCTTGAGACTGGATTTAAAACAGGAAGAACACATGAAAATCTTCATTAAACATTGGAATAACATAAAGTTAGAAATTAACTTTTACTTAACTACAGGGAGAAAAAAAATCACAGAATCTTCAAATCACTGAGGTTGGAAAAGACTTTCAAGACCAGTGAGTCCAACCTTTGACCAAACACCACTTTGTCACTCAGCCAGAGCACTGAGTGCCATGTCCTCGAACACCTCCAGGGATGGGGACTCCACCCCCTCCATGGGCAGCCCCTTCCAAGGCCTGATAACCCTTTCCATGAAGGAATTCTTCCTGCTGTCCAACCTAAAACTCCCCTGACACAGCTCGAGGACGCTTCCCCTTGTTTCGTCCCTTGTTCCCTGGGAGCAGAGCCCGACCCCCCCCGGCTGCCCCCTCCTGCCAGGGAGTTGTGCAGAGCCACAAAGGTCCCCCCTGAGCCTCCTTTTCTCCAGGCTGAGCCCCTTTCCCAGCTCCCTCAGCCGCTCCTGGGGCTCCAGCCCCTGCCCCAGCTCCGTTGCCGTCTCTGAACGCGTCATTCCACCGACACCGGAATGAAAAGCCAGCCGCGGTCGGAGCCAAGCCTGTGTGAGACCACGATCAGTAATTTTTAACCTGCTGGTTTAATCCGAGAAGTGTCTGCCCAACGCAGGGACCCGGGCCCGTTTCTGCCGCATTACCCCAAACTCTCCGTGAGAAACCCGCTAACGAGACCCGAACCCATCGCGGGGGGAATTTTACACGGCAGAAGGTTATTCCCGGGGAAATCAAAGCAGCCGGCTCTCTGCCATCCCGACGAGACAGGGCAGAGGAGGGCAAGGGGCGCGGAGGAGGCCCCTTGAGCGCCCTGTTCGGGGGGCACGGCCTTGTTCGGGGGTGGGAGGGGTGCGAGGGCCCCGCTCCGCTCCGCCCCCCGCGCCCCCAGCGCCGCAGCCGCCTCAGCGATGTCCGCGCTCAGCGCCAGCCGGGTGAGCGGGGCGCGGCGGGCACGGGGGACGCGGCGGGAATCGGGGGAGGAGGGACGGGACCGGGGTCTTGCTGAGGCTGTGGCGGCGCTGCCAGCCTCAATCCCGGGGGTCCCGAATGGGGGTCGGTGCGCGCTGCCCCTCCCGCGCCGCTCCGTTCCTCCCCCGGGGGTCGGTGCCCGCTGCTCCTCCCGGGGTCGGTGCCCGTCCCGTTGGGAATTGGGAATATTCCTTATATCGGGATCTATCTGTCGGCCTTCCCGGGAACTGCGTCGGCAGTTCCAGTTCTCCCCGTCACTCCTGAATTAGGGGAAAGGTGAAGGGCGCCGGCTCTGCCGTGTCCATCCAGTGTCCCTCCAAAGCTCCTCCAGTGCCCCCCGGCGGGACGTCGCCACCTGCCCCAAGTGTCACGGTGACAGCGGGAGCGGCGGGGGCGACTGGGGACAGGGGATCTCATGGATGATATTGCTGGCGCCGGGATTTGAGGTTCAGTGGGGGCAGAGCAGGTGGAAGGCGTGAGGAGATGGGTCTCAGCGTGGAGAGGACAGCGAGGCTGATGGAGTGGGCAGGTGCTTGCCCAAATCCTTACACAGAAACCCAGACTGGTTTGGGTGGGAATGGACCCAAGAGACCACTCAGTGCCCTCCCCCCCCCCACCCCCCCCATCCCCACTGCCAACTTGGAGCAACTAGACCAGGTTGCTCGCAGTCCTATCCCACCGGACTGGGAACACTCCCAGCGATGGGACACCCCACTGCTCTAGTGCCTTAGCCCTGCCTGAGAACTTTGGTCTCTTGTCACTCTGTGTTTCCCGCGGGGACATCCTCCTGCCCAACCCTCACCTTCAGCTGTCCAGGGGTGTTGATGTGTCCAGAGTCACCTCAGTGATGCCCTTGACCTTGCCCAGCCCCGGGGGCAGGAGAACCAGGAGACTGAACATCTCAAACACAAACTTGGCAGCTCCTTTGGGGGGTGTGTCACCTTCAGCCTTGTTGAGAATTCTGGGCTTTTCCTAGTTTTGTCTAAACCTTTGGGTGGAGATGCTGCATAGGACTGGATCATCCTTAAGAAAAAAACCCAGCAAAACCAAAACTAAACCAAAGCCCAAACAAATAAACCCCCCATGATTACAATACCCTGTCTTTTTTTCTACCTCATCTTTTTGTCAGCTATACTTCAATCAAGGTCTAAAACACTTGGGAAGGTTGTTTCCTGGTGTTTTGTTTTCCTTTTACACCTGTGGCAGCAGTTTGGTAAGAAATCTTAGGCAAGAAGGGAAAACCTGGGTGAGAAAGGAGAGTATTTGCAACACTTGTGTTTTGTGAAAACCCCACAGATAAAACTTTACCTTGTGGACACCCCCAAGCTGTGCACATACACTGGCTCAGCAGCTCAGCATTCCATGCTTGATCCCAGCTCTCCCCACAGTTCACCTCTTGGCTTTACAGATATTTTCAGCATTCTCTGACAATACCTTTTTTCCTTGTGTGCCACCTGTCCCAGCCCGCGTCCCTTGCTGTGCTGTGGGGCTGTACTGGCACCTTTAGGACAGGCTCCTCATTCTGGTCCGGGATATTCCCTCATTCTCATGGTCCTTTCCTGCTGCAGCTGCTCCGGACCCTGGGTTGGCCTGGATGGAGGTCGTGCTCCAGCAAACCTGCCCAAAATGTGCGCCTGAGCAAACCTGGGAATGGGTTCAGCTTCGGTGAGGGCTGAACCCGTGTGTGAGTGCTGGGAAGGGAGGGA
Organism: Oreocharis arfaki; assembly: GCA_013398015.1. Taxonomy (NCBI): domain Eukaryota; kingdom Metazoa; phylum Chordata; class Aves; order Passeriformes; family Paramythiidae; genus Oreocharis; species Oreocharis arfaki. Next base: position 9,232 of record VZRR01007222.1, on the reverse strand, counting down.
ACAGGGAGGGACAAACAGCAATTGGGGGGGGGGGGAAGCAAAAAAAGGACCAAAAAAAACAAACAAAAAAACCCCACCCCAAACCCCAACAAAACAACTGACCAAAAAACCCAAAGAACAGTACTGCAGTTCAGGAGGAATTTCCCAGACACGTGTTTATTTGGAACAGATTTCTATTCTTTTTATAAAAACTATCTGAAAACCAAAAGTCCTTTTTCTCTCTAGCTCAGGACAGCCAGGGCAGGAGGTGACATTTCAGAGACTTTCTTCCTTTTTGTAACTGTTTTGAGATTTTTTTATTGCCCAAATAGCCTCAGCATTGAGCGATGATCCCCTGTTGGCATTTAAACCATTAGAATAACCATGAGCAGCATCAGGGGAACATGGTGGGTCTGGGGATGTGACACAGAATTTCTCCACACCTGGGCTATTACAGGAAATTCTCCAGGGCAGCAGCAGATGCTTGACAGATGTTTTTGGTAAATACATTTTGCTACCTGGCACTTTCTGCGCCATTTCCAGTGGTTTTTGAATAATTTGTAACTAATGGTGTTGTGGGCATTGCTCAGAGCTCAGGGCAGTTCAGAAGGAAGGAGGAAGCTGAGCTTCTTTATGACTTTTTTGCCTTATTTTTTTCAACAGAACTTACAGATGAACAGAAGGAATTCCAAGCTACTGCCCGGAAATTTGCTCTGGAGGAGATTATTCCTGTTGCTGCACAGTATGACAGGACTGGGGAGGTAAATCCACCCCACAGGAGGGAAAACCAGATTTTTCTCTTAATCCCAAATTTGAAATGTTACCTGTGATAATCAACTGTGGTTTTCCCTCTTTCAGTATCCTGTGCCACTCATCAAACGGGCCTGGGAGCTTGGGCTGATGAATTCCCACATCCCGGAGAGCTGTGGTGAGTGTGATCCCTTTTAATCCCTAAAATAAACCAAAGAAAAGGCCTTGGAGGAGATTGAGGTGTGAAATTATGGATTACATATAAAATTACCTGTTGCACACTGGAGTAATCCCAAAGCAATCTGTGGGCAAGTTGGCCCACATGGGTCTGACGAGCCTGGATGGGATCAGGCGAGGAATTAGATCCTGATGTAGTAACTTATGGCTGGATTTTCTCCCATGATCCCTGTTCCCATGATCCCCATGTCAGGAATTCAAGGATTTACTTTGATTCTGCCTCAGGCTGGAGGGATTTAAGGGCTCATTCCTGAGGATCAGTTACCAGTTTAGCCGAGGTGCAGCAGGTGTGTAACCATGGATAAAAATGTTACATTTCAGATTCCCTGTTTCACCTGAAAGTGGAGCTGGGAAGTGTCCAGATCACACCCTGTTGGGTCTTTTCGACCGATTTGGTGTATCTGGTATCAAAAATTGAGTTTCTGCAGCAGAGCCTGAGAATCACGGGAAGGTTTGAATCAAGAGTGGCCTTTCAAGGTCGCCTTGTCTGACCCCCAGCAGTGAGAGTGACGGGCTGGGTGGGTGCCAAACACTCAAAATTCAGGAATGAATTTGAAAAGCCATCAGGTTTCATAGGGGGAAATCATCAGCACAGTTTGGCTGGATATCCATATAGAGCCTGGAAAAAGAGGTATTGATGAGACTGATGGTGGGTGTGGAAAAGTTGAGGCTGGCATGAAGAGCTATGGGAGAAGGTCATGGAACTGAGTGTTGAAATGAAATTCAAAATGGGAAAAGAGACGGACACAGGAAAGGGAAGAAGTGATTCAAACTTCCCAGGTAAAATGGTGTCTGCTGCACTAATCCCTGCCTCTGGAAAAAGGGATTTGAGTGATATAATTGATAGTTTTGTGAGACATCAGAGCCCATTCAGCCCTTTTCTGCCTCCCAAGAGCTCCCCAGGGAATGCTCAGATGTAAAGCAGTGACAGATCCTGGTGGCACCTTCTGGCCATTTTGTGCCACTTGTCCCACCTTGAGCACAAAATTAACATCCCTGAGAGTGGTGAAATGGGATTTTTAAATCATCTGATTGCAATGAAAAGAAACAAATAAAATAACAAAAATATCAGTCTGGCAGCATGCTATTTCCCAAGGCATTCCCAAGGGAGAACATCTGATGGAACTCGGTGCCCATGGGGGACGTTTGGCATAATAAATGCTTGCAAATCATTAATATTCTGCACTTGAGACCCCCTTGAGTCTCCTCCTGTCCCCCCACAGGTGGGCTGGGGCTGGGCACCTTCGAGGCATGTCTGATCACGGAGGAGCTGGCGTACGGATGCACCGGGGTGCAGACGGCCATCGAGGCCAATTCCCTGGGAGTGAGTCCTGCACCCATCTGGAACTGGAGCTGGGGCCCTCAGACTGTGCTCTGGGTCCTCCAGACCGGGCTCTGGGCCCTTGAGGTGATGGGTTAATGCTCTGAACATTCCCTTCCAGCAAATGCCTGTGATCATCGCTGGGAATGAGCAGCAGCAGAAAAAATACTTGGGCAGGATGACAGAGGAGCCCCTGATGTGTGTGAGTGTGACCAGGGAATCCCACTGATTAATTAATTAATGACAGAGGAACCCCTGATGTGTGTTTGATCAGGGAATCCCATTACTTAAGTAATTAAATAATGACAGAGGAGCCTCTAACGTTTGTGTGATCGGGGTCAATCATTGCCCACAATTCCACAATGATTTTGTGGTTTCCCAAACCCAGAATGTACATTCCTTGGGATCTGGGGGTTGTTCTTCCAGGCTTATTGTGTGACAGAGCCGGGTGCGGGCTCGGATGTGGCCGGGATCAGAACCCGGGCGGAGCGGAAGGGAGACGAGTACGTCATCAATGGGCAGAAGATGTGGATCACCAATGGTGGGAAGGCCAACTGGTGCGTTCCCTTTGTGGCATACTGGTCTGTACTGGGGTTTCTTTAGGGCTGTCACAAACCAGAGTGTTCCAGTGTGCCACGAGTTCATCGGGAACAGGCACCAGCGGCCCCAGTGCTGTGGGTGCCCAAAGAGGGAACAGGCTAATGAAATCAGAACTCGGTGCTGTCACAGAATGCCGAGGTCAGAATGCCGCTCGTTTGGGCTGAAACCAGACACAATTCCCTCTGCTTTCCCTGTGGGACAGGGAGGTACTCAGGGTCAACTCCAAAATGCTCAGGTTACCGAGCCCTGACCTGGCTCCGGGACAGGGATCAGCTGCTTCTGACTCAGCTGGGAACGCCTCCCGCTCACAGGGAAAACAGAAAAGCTCTGGGATTTAATTGTCTAAAGGTAATACATTTCCAAGGAGTCCCAGAGCCTGGGCTGTGCTGCAGGGTCTGGGGAGAGCAGCACAGACCCTTCCTTGGGGCTTACACTCTCCCCACCCCAACACACAAACTCTTCTCAGTTGAAGAGGAAAAACTTTATACATTTATCTATGAAAGTTGGGATTTTTCACTGTTTAATTTCTTGCCCGAGGCAGAACCATCACAGAGACTCAGCACATTCCTGACCCCCCTAAATGGGATTTACAGCAATTGCTGACACAAAAACCTTAATTACAAATGATACTGGGAAGAGTAAAATGGAAATATTTGCAATCAAGAGGAAAAGGCCTTGCACACAATGCTGCATTCCCTGTACAATAATCCTTAGAGGTGTGCTGAGAACTGGCTTATTCTGGGCTATTTGGGAGTCTGACTGGGATACTGAGACTTACAACACATGGAAAAGGTGGAGAAGCTTTGCAGGTTTACCTGAGGGAATTTCATTAAACGTTGATTTTGCGGGAAGAGATGCCCAGACAACACTGACATTCCTCGCATTCCTTCCCCCTCATTTGGGTTTTTTTTTTTGGAAGGGTTAGAAAAGGTTGTTACCTTACCACTCTGTTTCCTGTACAGTACACACACGGACAAAACCTCTCAGCATTTTTGCCATGAAGTGTCCGGTTGCTGGCGATGAGCTGAGCCCCCATCTCTGTCCTCCCCAGGTACTTCCTGCTTGCTCGCACCGATGCTGACCACCGGGCCCCGGCCAGCAAAGCCTTCACGGGCTTCATCGTGGAGGCTGACAGCCCTGGGATCCAGATTGGCAGGAAGGTGATCATCAGGAATTACCGCTCCTTCCTGAGCCAATAACACAATGAATTGCCATGGAAGGGATATGGCTGAGCCTTGTCAGGGCTCATGGACAGGGATATTGGAATTCTCACAGTGCCCAGAAACTGTTCATAAGACACACTTCATAATTATATTTACATATATATATATTTTTAAATGAAATTATATATGCACATTATATGTAAGATAATTATATAGTATATAATTATATGTAATATATAAAACTAGATAGAATGACAATAGAATTATAATTGTATGAATTCAGATAAAGAATTACTCAGAAAGGCCTAAAGCAGATGATTTTGCCCAGCTGCAAAAGAACCCTTGAGAACATGGATTTGCCAAGAACCAATTAATGTCCAGGGGAAGTGAAGGTGTTGGCAGAACTTTCCCCAAAACCAGCCTGTTTGCTGCAATTTCAGCTGCTCCCACCCAAGTAAGGCACCATGGAGGCCTTGGTTTTCTCTCTCTCCTTACTTTTGGAACCTGAAAACCTGATTTATTTATGAATTTGTCTTTTGGCAGCGCAGCTGGGTCTCACAGCTGCTGCAAGTGGGTTCTTGACTGTTTTCTCTCCCACGTGAGAGGATAGATTTGAATTATATGTAGAACTGAATCCTCCAGAGGATAAATTGAACCAGAAAAACCCAAAGGAGGGATTCCAGCCCCAGAATTGATCTCCCACATGGAGGCAGTAACCTGCTCAGGTGTGATAGGTCAGGGGCTCACTAGGCTGGGGAGGCCAAACTGGCATTTCTTGTGTCTCTGGTGGGTTTTAGCTAAAACTGAAGTGGTTTTTTAAGGAAAAAAAGCTTCCTTTATTCTTTAAGTGAGCTAAAGGAGGGAATTGGTTGTACCTGGGAAGAATCTGATTCAGTGGCACCTCCCTTTTCCAGGAGCTGAACATGGGCCAGCGCTGCTCGGACACGCGCGGGATCGTCTTCGAGGATGTGCGAGTCCCCAAGGAGAACGTGCTGATCGCGGAGGGCGCTGGCTTCAAGATCGCCATGGGCGCCTTTGACAAGACCCGGCCCCCGGTGAGTGCCAGGAATGGGCTGTTCACAAAACAAACAGGAATTTCTGCTGCTCATCCCGCGCTGTGCCTACCCAGGTGGCAGCGGGGGCTGTGGGGCTGGCGAGGCGAGCACTCGACGAGGCCACGAGGTACGCGCTGGAGAGGAAAACCTTCGGGAAACCCATTGTGGAGGTGCGTCCAAGAGCTGTAGAGTTACACAGGGGAAAGTCTGATCCAACACAGATCCCAATTCCATAGAACTCCTTGAGCGCAACTTCCCAAGTGCGTTGAATTTGCAAATTAAGAAATGAAGATAAAATGATACATTAGGGAAGATTTATTCCCGAAAAGGCCTGGCTGGGGTCCCTATCCTTGTGGCACTTGGGGACACAGTTTAGTGATGACCATGATGGTGCCGGGGCAAGGCTTGGCCTTAATGATCGTTAACGGTCTAGTCCAATCCCAACAATTCCATGACCCCAAGCAGAAGGCTCCTTGCCCTGCGGTGTCACAGCCCTCTGAGGCTCACCCGGTGGATCTCCACTCTCCCAGCACCAGGCTGTGGCATTCCTGCTGGCAGAGATGGCCATGAAGGTGGAGCTGGCCCGGCTGGGGTACCAGCGTGCTGCCTGGGAGGTGGATGCCGGCCGCCGCAACACCTTCTACGCCTCCATTGCCAAGGCCTTTGCCGGGGACGTCGCCAACCAGGTGGCCACTGATGCTGTGCAGATCTTCGGGGGCAATGGCTTCAACACAGAATATCCCGTGGAGAAGCTCATGAGGGATGCCAAAATCTATCAGGTGAGTGGGACAGAGTGAGAACGAGGGGTCTCCATGGCAATGCGGGCACTCAATAAAAAGTAATTAATTGCTGATTAATTGCAATTGGGATGGACACAGGCTAAAAATATTTGGAGACTGAAAGGCGTTAAATCAGGGAAGTTCTCAAGTTACCACTTGCTGGGCAGGTACTTCGGCTGAGATGTCGCCAGCACTGAGGCCCATGAAATAATTAATTAGCATTAATTACCCTCTGTGTGCTGCAGAAACAGCCATGGGGCACAGCCCATGGTGATTCACTTCTTCAGATATTTATTTATTGGTTTCTTTTCCAAAAGAACAAAACACAGTCATATTTCCTCATTTTCAGCCCACAGACATCCCTAATCCCCAGTGCTTTTCCTGCAATGTTATTGCCAAGAAATTATTCCATGCCAGAATTCCTCTGTTGGTTCCAGTTTGTTATTCAGCAGGAATGAATTAATTTCATTAGGAAACCCAGTGACCTTCACCTTTTCCCTCTTTCCAGCATTAACCATGACTGGCTGGAACTGATCCAAACAGGTCTCAGGGAACACATATGGGCCCTGACCTGTCACCAAGTGACCACAGCTGCTGAGATTCCAGGTGGCTGACATTCCTTTTACAGCTGACTTTAAAATTCCAACTGTTCTCATCAGCCAGGAATCTTTCCTTCTCTGAGGACAGAAAGCAGATGTCTGGAATTGAAAAGTTCTCAATCCTGATTTCAGTCCTGCCAGAGAGGAACTAAACAAGCTATGAGACTGTCAGAATAGGGTTTTTTTCCTGTTCTGGGGCAATTTTCCCACCAAAATCCCCCATCACACAGCTCCATCGTCACTGCATGGCCAGGCATGTTCAAATTACTCTGATTTAGTGTTAAATTTTTGGGTGTTTTTCCTGTTCCACTCCATCCCTGCAAGAACTTGGGAAAGGAGTTGGACCTTACAATTTCAGCAGCTCTACTTGGAGAAGCTTTGTGCAGTTTGGGGAACAGTATCCTGATTCTGTGACTGCAGAGCAAGTGGATTTGCAGGTGTGGGAGTGATTTGCCAAAGCAACTTCGGGCAGGATTGGGAGCTGAAACACTGAAGTCCCCAAATTCTGCTGTCCTGGAGCTGCTCTGGGCTGTACTTGGGGAATCCCTGGATCTCTCCTGTGCCGGAGACACTCAGGTGTTTGGATACCTGGGAAATCCCCGGATCTCTCCTGCACTGAACTCACACACCTGTATGTGCTTATTGCCTCTTATGAGTCATTGTCACACTGATTTTTCACAGTTTTCCCTCCTCCTGCCCCCGGCTTGGCGCAGGGAGGGGTCACAGGTCTGCAGACTCTGGGCAAACACCTTTCCCAGCTCCTGGCTCACCCATCTCTGGTTTTCCCTGCAGATCTACGAGGGCACGGCACAGATCCAGCGGGTGATCATCGCCCGTGAGCATCTGGGCAGGTACAAGGCCTGAAGGATGCGGCAGCTCCAGGCCTGGTATTCCAGGGAAAGGGATTGTGCTGCATTTCTCCATTAGAAAAACACAGGAAAACCCCTTTTCTATCAAACGCCTGTTCTTGTGCCTGATCCAGCACAGGCTCTGGGACCCCATCCATCCCCTGAGCCCATCCCACTGATTGATCATCCCAAACATCCCTAAATCCCACAGGGATCATATCGCTCTTCCCAAATCTCCCTTTGGCTTTGAGCAGCAAAGGAGACAAAACCCTCCCCCAGCAAACCTGGATGAGCAAAGAGTGAAACAAATTCTCATTTTTAAAATTTATTTTGCCAAAGAAAGCAGAAATCCAGCACATCCCAGGGGCCGGATTTGGGATGTTTCCATGTTTTTAATGGCACTGATGCACTCACTTTGTTTATCCCTGCGGCTTGGGTGATGGCAACTGGATCAGTCTCAGAGAACTTAAAAAACCTGACTTTTCCTCTTGTGGAAGGGCCCAGCTGGCTCTGGCACTTAGGCTCCAGGGGCCCCAGTTCCCAACATCCGTAGGAAACACTGTGGGTTTGGAGCCTTTCAACAGCCAGCTCCAAAGAAAAACTAAAGCGAATCCGTGTTTCTCGTGCCTTGAGCCAGAATTCCTTGTTACGGGTGAGTGGTAATGACGGAGTGTGAGAGGGGCTGCATGTGTTCTGGGAGGAAAGGGGTGGGATGGGGCAATGGGAACATGAATTAACTGATCTCCTGGAAAAGTGTGCAGGAAATGGGCTGGATTTGGGCATCGCATTGTGAGCTGAGCTGGGCCTCGCTCTGACACCCTGATACAGACCAGGAAGAAGACTTGTGCAGCACGGAGGATTTCCGTGGAAAAACGCTGTTCTGGAGTCACCGCCAGGTCCCAACAAAAGCTGTCGGGTGTCGGCGGGGCGAAGGTGGCTGATCCCGCACTCCTCACACGCTATGGCGGGATTCACTGCCATGTGCCGGTCCCAGCATAGGACGGGCTTGTGGGTGGGACTGGGGTGGGCTGGGAATGGGCAGGGGAGGATGGAATGGGGATGGGAGTGGATGGGCTCTGTGCTGAAAAGCCATGCTACGAAAAGCCAGTCTCCGCAAAGGAGACAGAGGAGTCCTGCAACTTTATTTGAACAAAGGGAGAGAGTCCACAAGGGCTCGTGGGGTCTCTCTCGAGGTTTTGGAAGACGCAGCCTACTTTAATCCTAAACTCCCGACCACATGTTGCTCTCTTCCTTTCCCCATCGGCTGGGCTACCGGGAAGGTACTTCACGAACCGCCTACCACATATCCCCCCTTGAACATGTGTCGCCGTTTTCCCCCGAAGTTCAGAAGTTCGGACCGTCTGCAGTACACTTTGTGCGGACCCATTTGTCCTATTACCATAAAGTTAAGGAGCTCAAACTGTCTGGGTCAAGCCGCCCGGCTTCTGTAACAAACTTGCCCGGGTGGATGTTCATAGAGACATTAAGACCCATTTCGAAGTCATTAGCGCCCATTTCTAAGACAGTAGTGAAGAAGCCCACACCCATTCTTCCACGTCGAATCTTCTGTGAAGACATTAGCACCCATTTTTCCTATCAGGAGGAAAGCAATTGGGGTGGGTATGGAGGCACCGTGAATGGAGCCGGCTGGAGTGGAGAAGGTTGCGATGGAAATGGAGGCAGATGGGGACAGAGGCAGTTGAGATGGGGATGGAGGCGGATGAACGGGGATGGTATAGTCACGGAGGGCGATTTATCGAAGGAGGCGGATGGGATGGCGATGAATGACCATAGAGCTGGATGGGAGGAGATGGACGGGGATGGGATGGGGATGAAGGCCAATGGGGGCGCAAGGAGCCGGATGTGGGCGGTGGCGCTGGCAGCTCGTCCCGCCCGCCGCG
>VZRR01007216.1:0-17328 GCA_013398015.1 Oreocharis arfaki | reverse complement strand
CGGGGGCCGCCGAGCCCCCCGCGTGGTCCCAGCCGTTCGTCGGGTCCGTCGCGATAGGCGTTGCGATTTGAAGTTCTTGAGAGTCGCCGACAGCGAGAGACGCCGCCTTTTCTTTTTTTTTTTTTTTTTCCTTCTTCCCCCGTTTTTGCAGCCGGCTGTAATTCCCACATCTCATTTTTAAGGGATAACCTGCTTTAAAGGATAGTCCTATCAAGTGTTTAAGCGTCTGCTCGTTTTCAGCTCTTTTGGGATTATCCCGATTAAGGGGAAGCGGGGAGAATGGTGGTTAATGTTTCTTAGGGATGTATTTTATGCAGTGCAGAAGTTGGTTAACAAAAAAGAACCTTTAAATTAAAAGTATCTCGAATTAAGATTCTCCAGAAGCATCGCGCTCTTGTGGCATGAAAATATAGTTAAACGCTACAGATCCTTTAATGAATGAAAGAGAATCAATGATTTTACAGATTAAAATGTGGTAAGGGAGCTGCATTTGAGCATTTGGCTCTGTCAGTGTGAGTTGTTGTGAATAACTGGTCTGTCTGTGGGACCTTTCCAGCCAGGATTGGAGATGGATTATATGACTCTTATATGAGGATAGATGAGTGTAGATACCCAGAGCCTACAAATGAAGAACGAAGCCCTTCAGGACTTCCTTGCCTTTCAAGACCTCATGTGAGTACTTTAAAGTCTTCTGTGTCTTCCCGTTGTGTTGTGTGGCAGTGAGAACTGTCCAGGGGTCAGATACCTCCCTACAGAGAATAGATTTAAAAAGTGGGATTTTGCAGCTTTGTAGTGGCTTCTTAACATTATTGTTCCTCCCGAGCATAAAAACGATGTGCTGTGTTCACTGCAGAAGTTGCTGGCAGCCTCAGGAATCCCATCTTACTGCCCTCAGCTCGAGTTTTGATCAAAAAAAGTTACTCTACGAAGGGTTGAAGCGTTCTGCCGTGTCACCTTGTACTCTGATAAGTAAATCCACACACGCTTTGCTCTGCCTCCTCCTGCACGTTTCCATTTTGGTTTCCCTCATGAAAATTCCGACGGACGTAGGAGCAGCAGAAGGAGCAGTGTGAGTCTGTGTGGCTGCCAAACGTCTCACGAAAGTATCTTTCTGCTCTGAAAACTTGGGCATTATCTGTCACTTCTTTTGCTACCGAAATAGCTCCTTATGAACTGAAGGTGTTGCCAGGCTTTTTTCATCAGGGCTGTGTTCCCTCTGCAGATCTGGAGTTGGGAGATTTTTCTTCCTTTAAGTGGTTCAGTAGTGGTCATGTTCAGCTGTACTTCTGTACTCTGATCTGTCCTTTAGATGGGTTTTAAATGTGTTCTGGCTCTTGTTGAGTTCTGGCAGAAGAGAAGGAGCTTAAGCTTAAAAAAACCTCTGTCACTCTCTAAAAAAGTGAAAACAGACATTGCCCCGAGTGAGATGCATTTGGAAATCATCACCTTGTGGGATTTTGTTGTAACAAATTTGGTCTCTGCAAACTCAGGGGCATGAGTCTGTTTTATTTTCCCTTTCTGGCAATGTTGAGGGGGAGCAGAAGGAATTTAGGGTTTGAAGAGTAGTGGGTTGGGATCATGTTGTTTGCAGGAATTTGGAAACATTTCAGGTGCAGTGTTTTAAGCTGTAGTGTGACTTCGTTTGTTCATAATTGAACACAAGTCAGTAGAGTGGAACTATCCAGTGAAATGCAAATTATAAATCCATTAATATTTTGTTTGACTTGTCTTCATCTGTGTTTTGTCCCTGAAGCCTGTTAACTTCTTAGGGCAAGATTAAGGATTTGTAGCATGCCCACTTTGCGTGATGAGGTATCAATAAACTCCAGCCTCAGTGGTATCAGGCAAGCAGGAGCAGAGGCTGAAAATGATGCTGCTCGGTTTTAATGGGAAAATACCTGGATTTTTCGTTTCCTTCTTGCAATATTTTTTATTATGGTGTAATGTTACGTGAGAATTGAGGAGCCCTGGTGACTGCAGCTGCCCATTCCTTCATCTGAGCCTGCAAGAGAACATAAAGTCTCTGACTTTACACACGGGGGGAATTCAGTCTGTTTAATTCAGAGTTCAGAAAATCTCTGAAAACCAGTTGTGTAGGAATTGCATTAACTGTTTCCTTGTCAATGAAAATGAAGCTTTGTAAGTGAGAGTTTTCAACAGGGTGCCACTGGTGTTGTCAGCCTCATTTCTTGCCTGCTGGTAGCACTTCAGCAATAAAACCAAAAACCTCTGGAGCCTGTGATTTGTAAAACAAAGCTGTTGAAAGAAAGCTGGTGTTACCCAGGAGTCATCTGACTTTGAGTGCAGCTCTTCTGAGTTCAAGTGAAGATGGAGCTATATTTGTGTCTCACCATCATGTGGCAACTGATTTTGGGAGTCCTCTAAGAATGAAAATTGAGACCTTACTACCGTTGAGTCAGGTTTGAAATCCAAAGCCATAATTCCTTCATTAAGAAATCGTTCCAGGATAAATGGAACCATGAATTCCTTGTTTATTTAGGGATTCAAAGGTACGAAATGTTTGGTATGAACAGCAGCACGAGCAGAGCTGCTGCTGCTCTTGGATAGAGACTGTTTAAACAAGCGTGACCCTAGTTCTGTGTTTATATCCTCTGTTTATTTGTAAACTTTCTGTTTGGACTGGAGAGTCTTTGAGCCAGCTCTGAAAAAAATGTCATTCTTATCTCGGAGGTTCAGCCAGGCTCCAAGAAAAGGGCGTTTATTCCGAGTTACCAGGGCTGGGCTCTGTTGTTTTTATTTAAGACTCTGCCAAGGCGTGTCCCTCCCAGTACACTGAATTTTGAGGTTGATAGGAATAGTGGGACTTGGTAGGATCTATCCAGGTTGATAAGGACTGACTTCTGTAGGAAATGCCCATTTTGGGGGGCTTGTGAGCAAGAACTAACATTTCAGGGCAGCACCAGCAGACAGACTCTTTTATGAGCTGTGTGTAGTTGGCTTTGGCGAGAACATTCACTTCCCTTATTTGCTGACCGTGCCGAGATGTTGGACTGGATGTAACTAAAAAGGAATTTGGTTTTATTGCTGTGGGGCTGCAGGTTTATTTATATTTTTTGGTTGATTCCTGTGTAGTTATTTTGGTTTTCAGGGATTCGGTTTGGCATGTGTCTGAGATCTTTATTTTTAGATTAAAGGACAAAATGGAAACCAGATGTTTCTCCTTCAGTCAGGGCTTCTTCAGTTCTGCATAGGATGGGACAACACCTCTGTGCTGCCTCTCAGCAAGGAGTGCCAGCAAGCAGAAAGGGGAATAACTGCTGTGCTAGTGGGGAACTGACCTGCGGGGAGTTCAGCGTTTACTAAATTGTGAAATTGACAAGCTTGGTAAATTTCACAGTGTTTTTCTCACCTTGTATGGGTTTGTTTCAGATGTAAATATTTTCACACATGGTGGTAAGAGGGAGTGCTTGCAGGCTGCTCTCAGCTGAGTTGCAGTGGGAGGTGTTCTTTATTATGCAAAGCTTCCAAGTCTGTGTTAAGGGAGTTGAGCAGCTCTCTCTTCCCTCTGTGGCCAGGGACAGGACCCGAGAGAACGGCTGGAGCTGTGGCAGCGAGGTTTAGGTTGGATAGAAGTCCTTCCCCCAGAGGGTGCTGGGCACTGACCAGGCTCCTCAGGGAATGGGCACGGCCCCAAGGCTGCCAGAGCTCCGGGACAATGCTCTCAGGGACAGGGTGGGATTTTGGGATGTCTTGTGCAGGGCCAGGAGTTGGACTGGATGGTTTTTGTGGGTCCCTTCCAGGCCAGGATATTCTGTAATTCCACCGTGATTTCAAAGGGAGTTGTGGGTTTGATGTTTTCCCCTTGAAATTAAACCCCCACAATTAATTTTTTTTTAAAGGATGGTTTACCTTGCCTTGCCCTGCCATCCTTCTGCTCCTGGTGCAGCTGCCTCACACCAGCCATATGTCACCTGCTGGTGCTGCTTTGTCTTCCCTTGGCAGCCTGGCTGTGCAATATTCCTGCCCCTTCTCTGCACGTCCACGTTCCATTCCATGCTCCAGACAGGTGCAAGTTGCATCTGTCGATGGTTGTGCTGCTGCACCCACGTTTGAAGCTAAACATAGCTGTTCCCTGGCTCTTTGCAGACTAGAGATAGGTATTTTGTGGTGGTTTGAGTCTTTGGCTGTCTAGGGTTTCCCCTTCTGGATTTAAAAGCACAAGTGCTGTTTCGGTGAGTTGCTTTCTCTTTGTGTACCCTTCTATAACTGTGCTTGTAACTGAATTTAGTCCAGCACTTTATGTTTGTTCCTAATAAATGCCAAACTTATCGGTGTTACTGATTTTGTGTTGGTAGTAATTTTGTTTTTAATTTGTGCTTTAAAAGATAAACTAAACTTCCTTTTTTCTGTCTAGGTTTCTATCAGCAAACTCATGATGAAGGATCACACTCTGACTGGAAATCAGGTCAAAGTGGAGCAGTTATTTGAGGACTCTGGCAACAGAAGGAGCAGCACTCTTCAGTCTTCAGGCCTTACTCCAGAAAGATGTCTCCCTTCCTTGACAAAAGAGAAAACCCTAGAGAGCCTGGGTCCTAGAGGCAATGGAAACTCCTTGAAAGCACACAAAGCCGTTTCCCAAGCTCCAGAGCAAGCTGTCAAACAGTTCAAACATCAGCTATCAGCCTATGAGCAGCAGGAGATCTTTAACTTCTCCGAGATTTACTTTGTGGGGCCGTCTGCCAAGAAGAGGCAGGGGGTCATCGGCGGCCCCAACAACAGCGGCTACGACGACGACCAAGGCAGCTACATCCACGTGCCCCACGACCACCTGGCTTACAGGTATGAAGTGCTCAAAATCATTGGCAAGGGCAGTTTTGGACAAGTTGCTAAAGTCTATGATCACAAACTCCACCAACACCTGGCCTTAAAGATGGTTCGCAACGAGAAGAGGTTCCATCGCCAAGCCGCCGAGGAGATCAGGATCCTGGAGCACCTGAAGAAGCAGGATAAAACAGGCAGCATGAATGTGATCCACATGCTGGAAAGCTTCACCTTTCGGAACCACATCTGCATGACCTTTGAACTCTTGAGTATGAACCTGTATGAGCTGATCAAAAGGAATAAGTTTCAGGGCTTCAGCCTCCAGCTGGTTCGGAAGTTCGCTCACTCCATCCTGCAGTGCTTGGATGCCCTTTACAGAAACAAAATCATCCACTGTGACTTGAAGCCAGAAAACATCCTCCTCAAACAGCAGGGGAGGAGTGGAATCAAGGTTATAGATTTTGGGTCCAGCTGTTTTGAGCACCAAAGAGTCTACACATACATCCAGTCCCGGTTTTATCGGGCGCCAGAGGTGATCCTGGGAAGCCGCTATGGGATGCCCATAGACATGTGGAGTTTTGGCTGTATTCTGGTGGAGCTTTTGACTGGCTACCCTCTTTTTCCGGGAGAGGACGAGGCAGACCAGCTGGCCTGTATGATGGAACTTCTCGGAATGCCACCTCAGAAGCTCTTGGATCAATCCAAGCGAGCCAAGAACTTCATCAACTCCAAGGGTCACCCCCGGTACTGCACGGTGCTGACGCAGCCGGACGGGAAGGTGACGCTGGGCGGGAGCCGCTCGCGCCGGGGCAAGGTCCGGGGTGCCCCGGGGAACAAGGACTGGGTGACAGCTCTGAAGGGCTGTGACGACCCCTTGTTCATTGGCTTCCTGAAGGAATGCCTCAGCTGGGATCCTTCTGCTCGCATGATTCCCAGCCAGGCCCTGCGGCACCCCTGGATCTGCAAACGGGTGCCCAAAGCAGCCAGCTTGGAGAAAAGCTCCGGCAGACGGATTTCGAGCTATTCGGGTTCCTTCCAAGGAATTGCCAACAAGCTGCCCCCCGTGGCTGGACTCCCCAACAAGCTGAGGGCCAATCTGGCCGGTGATGCCAGTGGCAGCATCCCTCTGTGTACTGTGCTCCCCAAACTGGTCAGCTAGTGGGCAGTGATGGGCTCCCAGGGTGCACCCCTTGTGTGTTCACTGTCTGTTCACACTGTGGGAGGAAATTAAATGCAGAGGGTTTTAATGGATTTACTTTTTGTTAGAGGCTCAGTCTGGGGTATTGGAAGATCAGTCAAAACTGCACACGTTAAAGGGCTAACTTCTGTCCAGTTGCTCCACTCACACCTGGTGCATATTCCACTGCTGAGGGTTCAGCTCAGCTGGGGGTACAGGGACAGTTTGGCAGATGTGCTGTTAAAAATGAAATCAAACCATTTCTTATCATGGTTTAACAGGTTCTTTTTGCTTAAAACAGGAAAGGAACTTGATTTAAACTACGTGTTTTCAGTTATCTCCAGCTGAACTCTTTTTGTTCCAGGGGAAAGTTTTAAAATCTCTTGTCAAAAGCACAAATGCATTGATGTAATGCATTAGGAACTTACTTGCAAATTGCTTAAGTTTGAAGAATTTTATTTCTCTGCATTGCTTTTCCCTTATCTACCCTGGGATTTTAAAAAACGTGATGGAATGTAGACACCAAAGGAATTTGTTGTTGGAAAAGAAAATACTCAGATGATAAAATTGCAGAGGAGCATAGAACTGCCATGAAACACAGGATATATCTAAATAAAGCTACAAATTTCTGTACCACTTGCTATTCCCCCCTAAAAATCTATGGAAAACTTGTAGGGGAATTTAGGATCAGGCCTGCTCCATCACGAGAATTTGGGATCGGGCCCGGTCCATCACAAGTGTGAGCCAGTTTGTTCAGGTAATGATTGAATTATCTGTTTCTTTGGAGCTCAGATTTCCATCAGCAGTTCTGCCAGGTGTGTGTGTCTTTGTTTCTCCTGTGTTTCTAAAACAAAAATGTTCAACTTCAAGAGCTGGTTTATATCCATGTGTGAGATTCTGGTAACTGCAAAAAATGATCTCTTTGTGTAGATTACATGAAGCTCTTTTAATAAAAATGCAAACATGCCACCCCCTGTCAGACAAGTAAGACTTTTTCAGGCCCAGGGCTGTGACTAGAACACGAGGGAGGGGGGAACATACATTAATAATTGGGAGTGTGCTCTGCAATCTCAGCATACTCTCTGGAAACACGACCAGGAAGGACTGATAAGGTGCAAGAACTGGCGGATCCAAATGGAAATGTTTTGTGGGAAGAGTTGCTTTGTTTCTAGTTGCCTTCCTTCAGGCCTTTGGGTGCCTACATCTTCTCCTTCTTGAGCTACACGAGCTTGTATTTCCTCTTCCTTTATCTTCCCAGAACACGCCAGGGTGGTGTGGCCTGTCACAACCACAGCCCAGCTCGTTGGGGTTGTTCCTTCTTGCAGCCTCATGGCCCCAGTCCGTCTCCAAAACCATCTGATCCCTTGCCAGGTGCCTGAGCACGACTTTGAATGTGATTGAGAGCTTTTATGAACAGAAGGTTTTAAATTGAGTGGCTTTCTCTGCAGCAGGTTTTGAATGCTGAAGGAAGGAGACTCTCAATATGCAAACAAAGGAGTTATGGGGTGATTTTAAAAATAAGGTGAGCAAATGTTCAGTAAGAGACCCTTCCCCTGAGGAGATGGGGCTGCTCTGGCCTCTCTGGGTCATTACAGCTCTGGGTGGAGGCCTGGAGAAAACCTCAAAAAGACACAGCCAGAGCTCCAAAGGACTTTAAACTGAGGAGTTTAAACGGAGGTTCTTGTGTGTGCAGCTTTTCTGAGTTGTTTTGTTTTACAAGCGTCAATTCAATGAGCTTAGTAATGATATTAAAATAACAGTCTGGCCTTTATCCGTGCAGCAAGCAGCATGGATGGGCTGTTCATGGGTCACTCACAGCCACGCATGGCTGGTAGTTTTTATTTTGCTTGGCTGAGTGAAGTTTTATTTGAATGAAGAACCAGGGAAGTGGATTCTGCAGGGAAGTGGCAGAAGACACCACTGGTTTTGGTAGAATCTCTAGTAGATTTGGCACATTCTCAGAAGCCAGAGATCTTCTTCCTTTTCTGCCTTTGCATTTCTTGTAACGAAATACACCAGGTGAGTGAGGAGAGAGGAACCTTTGAGGAGCATCTTGGTAGGAAAGATGCATGGAAAAGGGTTTTATAGAGAGAATATGAGGTGATGGTGCTGGAGCCTGGCAGGAGGAGCAGTGTTGGTGTGCTGGGAGCTGCACAAACAGGGCTCAGGACACACTGCAGGCTCCTGGTTCTAAATCATTTCGTCTCTAAAATGCCAAGTGTAGAATAATTAATTCTGTGACTTGTGGGAAGAAGTGACTGTGAGGGAACTCCCGTGGCAGCCTCTGGTGCACACTCAGTAGTTTTGCTTCAGGCTGGGGCTGTGAAGCTGCAGATAAAACAATTAACTGGCAAAACCATGGTTTTTCCATTGAGAAAATGTGTTCAGCATGCCCTGACTGCACGAGGTGTTTGTTTAAGACTGGATCTTACTTACTTGGTACTGCTATATTTGAATATCAAATATGTAGTTAAGTGAATTGCTAATTTGGGTGAGAAGGAAAAGCAGCCTCAGCAGATACTTACTGGAAACTTCTTCCTAGCCCAGGAAACACAGCTGAGAATATTGGGGTCTTGTTTCCAGTCACTAATCCCCAATTTCTGTAGAGAACATTTGTTGTTGGTGAATTGTTTGATGCAGAATTCCCAAACTGGGAGAGCCCTCCAAGTGAGGCAATAAATACCCTCTGAGGAATCATCCCTGCAAACCCTGGACTTGTTGAGTTCTCTGTGAATTGGAGCAGGAGTTTTCCAGCCCCTCATGGGGGGTTGGACCGCGGGCTGTCACTGCCATTTATCGGGGCGGTCACAGGCTCGGTGTCTGTGCTCACCAGATACGGCCAAACCTCAAAGCCACCCTTGTTTTTGGGAAAGCCAAACACCTCTGGGGTCTGGAATCACCAGAGTCTGTCACTGTTGTTGGGCTAGTGCTGAGAATGCTGACGGTATCCCCAAATTAAAAATGTCTGCATAGATTAAGAGCAGTTTTTATTTTTGTGGTGGCTTTGCTTTGTTGATCTGCCAGCGCTGGCACCCGAGTTGTGTTCTCCTCAGAAGTTACTACAGAACGCATGCAAATCACTTGTGTTTACAGCAAATCAGGTATTGCGTTCATAAAAGTCACCCAGACTTGTTTTCAAATGCTCCTTTCAATGTTTTACTGCCCTGTGAGAGGTGCAAATAACAACTGCTCGTTGTCTGCAGTTTCAGCTGTTCGGCTCAGCAATATTTGTATATAAATCAGTGACAATCCATGAGCAGCACAGCTGAAAGACCCAACTCCAAATCTAGAGATCTTCTGGGTACCACAGGCACTCCTCACTGGTGCTTTTTATCCTCCCAGCTGGCTGGAATGGGAATCCTGGTTGACCAGTGACCTAAGAATTCCCAGCAGATTAATCAGACAGATTTAACACAACTTTTGTGGGAGAATGAGTGTGTTGCTAGTAACCTTTTTTACCCTTTTAGGGTTTCTGTGTGGCTGAAAACTTTTTAAAGCAGCTGTAGAACTTCTTTGCAGTGATCTCCTTGAAAACTACCTCTCAGACAAACACAGGGTCCTTTTTAAAGGGCTGCTCACTGCAGGCTGCAGCTCTCCTGGGCTTTTTTCTTGTTTAATACCAATAGCTGTCCTGGCTGTGAAACGTATATATGATGATCTCAGCAATGTCTTGCTAATCCCAGGCACACAAGCAAAAGGCTGATGCTGCACCCAGAGGTCTCTGCTGAAATGATACAAATCCCCTGCCTGCCAAAGTTTAATTCCGTTGTGGAAGTGGAGAGCCAAAATAATATGGAAAGATCTGCGGGTCCTGTGTGCAGCACCAGCTGAGACTGAAAACAAACCGTGCTCAAAAGACTTTAATGAAAGATCCTGTGGCTTCTGCAGGTGCTGAGTGCTCGGAGCTGTGGGTACCTGGCAGGTTTGGGAACTGGACAGCGTGATTTTGTATTTGAGCCAGAGAAGAATCCTGGAATCTCTGAGGCTGGAAAAGCCCTCCAGGATCATCAGTTCCAAGCTGTGCCTGATCCCCACCTCGTCACCCAGACAAGNCAGACACCACTTGATTTTTATTTTTTTATTAATTTAATGAAGAGAGTCAATACAGCTCCTCCATCCCATCAGAGAGCCCTCGTGTTCTGAAACGCCACCGATGCCTCCAGCTCTGTAACTCCCCCTGCAGCAGCTGAAATCCACAGCTCCTGGTGGAGAGCTGAACGTTGTCCTGGGTTTTTTATTCCAAACCAATTCGTGCAGAGGAGCTGGCCGGTTCAGGCAGCCTGTGCTGCCCCCGAGCCCCCACACACGGCACTCAGTGTTTTGCCAGCCTCCATCTGCCTCGTCGCTACCAAGTTCCTGTTCAGGGGTTCTGACACGTTGCAGATTTTCCAACTAAATGCCAACGTCCTCAGAATCTGCAGCTTCGCCTTTTTATTGTAAATATTGTGATGAGGTGTAATAGGGTGGGGAACGTGGAAAACATTGGAGGTGCATGTGGATGTTACTGTGGAGGAGCATTCTGGAAATCAGTCAGTCTCAAACTGTATCTAAATGTAATGAGCGGATTTCTTAAGGTTGTACTTTTGGGTCGTTTTGAAAAGAAAATAAATGCGTAATTTTCTTTAGCAAGGGAGTGTGCAGATTCCTCAACGTCCTTGATTAAAAAGGAAAAAAAGAAAATACGTAATAATTGTTTCCAGATGGTGGAACTTACCTCGTGCTGGCAGACACCACCTCCTGTGGCATCTGCCTGGAGAGGAGAGAAAATTGTCGCTGTGTGAGTGGGAGGTTTCTGTGTCTGTGCTGAACGTGATAAAGCTCTGCTCTGACAAATGTTCCTCTCGTTAACAGTGCTGTAATTAGAACATACCAGAGTTTTGCCATGACATTCTTCAGTTGTCACTTTCTTATTCAGCCCACTAGAGAGCTTTTTAAAGCCCAGAATCCTGCTTATCCCCAGGCTGAAAGGAGAAATCCAGTAATAGCCACTTAGGGAAGATTTGCTTTTATTAGAAACCTATAAATGGGTAACTTACTGTACACAAGTGGATATTGGGATGGTTTGAAGATGAAATCATGCTGCAATAAAAGGTCTCCAGCTACAACCTGTGTGATTAAACCACGTGTGTTACACACACAGAGTGTGCAGAGTGAATTTTTGCCTCGTTTTAATGTGGGCGAATGGCGAATACCTGATTTTTTTTTAAAGTTTGCAGGCTGAAAACAGGGGCTGTGTGAACCAAAGAGGAGAATTTTGGCCCTCATTAGGTTTTCTTTAAGCATCAGCGAGCAAACTGGTGCTGGGATGATTCATCTGACGGTGTGTGTAAGCTCGGCTCCTCGTGGCACAGGCGAGGAGTGAGTGGTGGCAGCTTGGGGTTTGTTTTCTTTCCTCCTGTCACAATTAGCCTGATGGGCTTTGCAAACACTTTTTGGGACAGCCACGTGCTCAGAAACGCTTTTCCCTCCGAAGATCGCTCTCTTCACTTGGGTTTTGGAGGTAAACCCCAGGAACAAAGCTCATGTTCTTGAGCGGGTTTTTTCCTGTGGTCCCGTTCCTCTCTCCCCGGTGTTTACGGGGAATGATCGATGGGATCTCCCCGGTGCAGGTGCAGACAGCTGTGCCCTGCGACATCTGGGAAAGCTGAATTTACAAGGAGTCGAAGGAGAGCTCGGGATGTGGCTCTGGGGAGTCGCAGGGAGAGGGGGTTGTTGGCACGAGCAGCTTTTCCCCCCGCCTCTTGCAGACAGGGGGATTTAAATAATTGCTCCTTAAGTGCGCTCCGGCTTGTTTCCTTTGTCTGCGGGGATGGAATAGCTGCCCGAATTAAGTCTGTCCATTCTTAAGCGCTGAGAGGAGCTTTCTAAAGCCGAGGCAGAGGCAGCCCCAGCCTCTGGCAGGGGAGCGGAGCCATGTAAGGGTTTGCATTCCTCCCGCTGGCTCGGAAGCTCTGGAATTCGGCTCTACAAGCGCAGCAGTATCGCCGAGGATTGTTTGGCTGGGCCAGTGGGTTGGAGGTAGGAAGGCAGAGACCGTGATTACAATAATTAAATGTAATTAAGCATAGTTGAGAAGGGATTGAGAGCAATGAAGCACATGCCCGATTAGCCCACAGAAGGGGCTGTTGGAGGCTGTTGTACGGACCAGTGACACAAACAGGGCTGGATTTTACAGGAATTCCTTCACAGTTGTAGCTGCAGTGTGAGAACAGCTCTCCTGTAGTGTGCCAGGTAGGGGGAATGTGAGTGAGGGGCTCTCCAGGTGAGAAACGACACAGCCAGGTCTTGCCCTGGGTGGTTCTTTGGCTGTGATGCAGCTGCTGAGGACATGGAAACGCAAGAAATCGTGGCCAAGAAGCTGCTGGGAGAGGGGAGTTCGGCTGCTGCGGCCTCCGAGGGCTTTGTGGTGGGCACCCACGGGGAGGATGATCTTGTAGGGCAGGGAAAGGAACTGGAAAAATGCTTCCCACCCTGGCACACTCAGCAGGAGCCTCAGAGCTGGTTCTGACACGGCAGAGAAAGGAGGAGAGGACAAAAGAAAGATTTTACTCAGTCCCATCCCAGGTCTGACCGAGAATGCCCGAGGTCCTCGGCCGTGTCCTGCACTGCCCGGGCCGTGCAGGGCAGTGACTCCTCCCTGTGCCCGGCCACTGCCACAGCCCCCGGTGACAGCAGCACCAACGCCAGGAGCTGCCAGGCTCTCCAGCAGGTGCTAATGATGGATGGCATAAATGGAATTATATTTGAGGTGTGAGCAGCCAGCTGTAAAGTCATCAAACAGGAAAGGTTGCGCGAGTAATTTACACCAGGACTCCTCTGCTCCCAAAGCCACGAGCACGAATTAATACAGGCAAGCAAGCAGAGAGGGATAATTTTATTTTTGTCTGAGGGTCTCTGAGACAGGAGCTGTAGATCTCCCGTAGATCCCCTGCACAATTCCCTTCACTGCTGCTTCCCTGTGCAGAGCCCAGCCCTTGGCATGGTTTGGCCTGGATGCTGTCGACTCCTGTCTGACCCAGGACAGAAAGAGGCTGGAGCTGGGCAGCCCCTGCAGCTCCCTGGACTTCCGAAGGAGCCTGAAGGGATGTGCTGCCCACCTTTTCATGCTCTGCTTGTTCTTTAGATGAGATAAAAGTGGGAACAATGGGGGTGGTTTGAGAGGATTTTCCTCCTCGCTGGAGCTGCCCCGCAGCACCTCACAACCTCCTCACAGGACCCTGGGCACTGGGGGGGTGGAGCTGTGTTTTCCAACACTTTTCAGACATTTACAGCCTGGTGATGTTCAAAAGTGCCCCTTTAACGTGGTCACTTGTGGGGCACAGGGAGCACGAGGCCGGACACGCTGGCAGTGCCAGCCGGCCGCTGGTTGCTGGGGAGGCTGGGGGTGTGTGTGGTTGGAGGGGGTGAGGACAGGGAAGGTGCTGGCTATTTTGGGAGGTGCAAGAGGGGAGCAAACAGCCCAGCTTTCCTTTTCCAGCCAGCTGCTGCTGATTCAGGAGGTTTTAGCAGCGCCAGTTGCGTGGAGCTGAGCTGACGAGGCCTTGATGACACTGCCTGGCTGCAGCGTTTCACCTCCCTCCTCATCTCATTTCTCACTCAGGGGGCACTGGCTGTGCTTTCAGGAGAAGCAACAAGGTGACAGGAGAGGTAAGAGAGAGCCAGAATCTCCAAGCTGGGTTTTCTTCTTCCTCCCCCCTGTTTAATGGATCACATGCTTTGCTGTAACTATTTCCAGGCCTCTCTTCAGCACTTGCAGGACTGAGTGTGACCCTTTGACACATCCCCATGTGATGGGAGATGCACCAGAATGACACAAACCTTCCTAAATATTCTTTGATGACTTTTTTTTTTCCCTATTGAACTAAACCCAGAGCTTCATGCATCACCCACACTGCTGGGTCTAGTTACACACCATGGGGAAATTGGCCTTTGTGAGCTTCTTTCTCAGGCTCTGGTCTCGTTCCATGGCCCTTTCTGGCAGCGATACAGAAGGATGTTTTACCTTCCCACATGGCCTCAACAAATGCAGCTTTTGGTGGGCCCAGGTTCAGTCCTTTCCCTGTCTCCAACCTCCCTGATGCCATTTGCAGAGCTCTTCCCACGTGGCACTGCCAGGGGATTAAGCAGGTGTGGGAGGTGGGAGCTTTGTCACCGCCCTGCCCCAGCCACGGGGTGACCTTGTGCTGTGCCCTGTGCTTGCAGGGAGGTTATTTTATATATAACTGCTTTGGAACCTTTAATCAGGCCGTCTTCCCTGTTTGCTGTCTGCTGACCTCGGAGCTTGCTCTCTCCTGGATCCTGCCCCTGCAGGGCTGTGTGGGCGTAATCCTGGGTCCTCATGAGCCCACCTGGAAAAGCCCAAATCATTTCTGATTCCCTTTCCCTGTCCACAAGGTGCAGTAACAGCTGGAAAGGGGCTGGAATGCAGCAGTGTTGGTGATGTCTCCCAAATATTGGGATACAGCTGCTCCAGCCTGTCCCTGCATCCTGCTGGCTCTGCTCTGTGCTGTACCCAGCATTTCTCCATACCTCCCAGCCTCCTAAAGCCTGTGGTACAGGAAAGGGCAACGAAGATGCTGCTGGGAGTCCCAGACCTCTGCAGAAACATCCTGCTGCCACTCGCAGCCTGTGGATGCTCCGGGGAGCTCACATCCTGAGCAAAAACCTCTTTACAACAAATCTCTCCCACCCAAAGAAATAAATACTTCTGGCCTCCAAAAAAAAACCAAAACAAAACACCAAAACCCGAAACCACCAAGAAAGAGAGTCCCATCTCACCTCGCTGCCGTTGCTGTGTTTCCAGTTGCTACACAAACAGGTTTATTTCTGGCCGCTCGGCATGCCAGCTCCCGGGCCGTGCAATGCAATCCCGGCTGTCGGGCTGAGCACGCCGGGGCGGCTCCGGCCCTTGCGGAGCTCGGCCCTTCCAGCACGGCCCCGGCAGCTGCTCGCCCTGACCCCGGCCACTTTTAGCCTCTCGCTCGGTGGCCCGAGTGTTTTTCCACTCTGCGCAGAAAGCCGAATAAAGCCCTGGCAGCCCCGCTGCCGGCAGCACCTGTGCGGGGCGGGAGGGCGCTGCTGCTGGGGTGGGGTCGCTGCCAGCTCTCGGACTGTCCCCCAGCCCCCGACCCAGCGTGGCCATCGCGTCGCAGGGGCTGGGCTGAGCATCTGTGGGTGCCCACTGGCACACGGTGCCCACCCTGACACGGGGACGTGGGTGACAATCGTGTCCCCCAGCTCCCACAGCTCCTTTGGGACAGCCAGGGCAGCAGCAGCAGCAGCAGAGCTGCGTTTGTCCCTCTGGATTAGGGCCAGCCCAGGAGCTGCTTATGCTAATGGGGCTAATGTCCATAATCTTGTCACACAAATGCTTCCTCTCTGCTGGCAGAGCAGGAGGGATTTGGGTTATACGTGGATGGCAGCAGACAGAAGTGCTCGGGGAGGTGGCACGGAGAGGAGGCACATCTAGGGCTCATGGGGGCTGTGCCAGGTTGGGTTCAGCTGGGGCTGGTGTGAGGATCCTCTTCCTTCTCCAGGGTCTTACCTTGGCATCCCTCTGCAGCGTGGGGTGAGCTGCCATCCAGGGACAGCGGAGCTTGGGGTGCTGGCCTTAAAACCAGGTCCCTTTGCCCCAGCCTGTGCCTTGGGTTTTCCCTGGTGTGGGTCTCTGGTTTTGCTCACCAGCTGGGCTCCATCCCTTTTAAAGCCAATTATTTTTTAGGGCCTGTACATTTCTGTATTTCTGAGTGGTGGTTTTTGTGACTGTGACTTGGGGAAGTACATTTGGCATCATCTGGTGGGCAATGAATCAGGATCCTGTGCTCAGGTGGAAAAAATCCCTGTGTTGAGGAAAGCAAAGTGAAGGGTCAGTGCTGGGGGATTTTGGGTGCTTTTAGTGTTCTCCTTCCTTGTGCTAAACCCTCCCTGGGTGGGGGGTCACTGCTTGAGGCGGACACTTTTAGGATGCACTCAGGGTACTCTGGTTTGTCCCTCAGGGCTTGCTGAGTCCGGGGACCGACCATGGTGTGTCCCCTGCCCCGCCCCGTGTGCCCGGCACCCGCCTGGCCGGGAAAGGGGCAGGAAAATCCTCATCCCCATCGGGCAGACAGTTCTAATCCCGAGCAGGATTTCCTGACATGTCTCACAACCACGGGCTCTGTGTGTCAGCTCGGGAATGTCCAGCGGGAATGGTCTGGGAGCCGTTCCGCTCGGGAATGTGAGCAACGCCGGAGCCCGCGGGTGATAATCCCCGACGGGAATCCCGGCCCTGGAGCTGCTGCCTCTTCCCACCGTGTGCCAAGGGGCATTGCTCCATCTCCTGCTGCCGTGGAAGGGTGGTGCCCGTGGTAAACACCCCCGGCAAGGGGCTGATGCTCCCCGCCAGACACATCCCATGCTCCGGCAGGGCTGGGAGACAGGGTCTCCATACAAACCCTATTGCTCAGACTCCTCCCGAGTGGTGCAGTGCAGAAAGTTTGTGGTTGCATTTTTGGGAAATAAATCCCAGTTAGAATAGCTCCTTTCATCCTGAAGGATCCCACAGTGCTTTAAAAATAGATTTGCAAACCATGCACAAGGATCACTTCCAGGCACTGGGACGCAGCCGCTTCCTGGGAGCAGCTGCTGGGAGCTGAGCTGGAGCTCCGGGAAGGGTGGAAAAAACCTTGGTGCAACTTCCAGTGCTGCCTCCTGTCCTTATTTCAATCCTTCCGTTGCTTTACAAGTGGCATTGATAGTTGTAATGGTGATTAACAGCATCTTTCCAACTCTATTACCCCTCTCCTAAAAGCATACGGGATTATTTAAAGGAATTACCATTTTTTAAGTGGGATAGCTTTTCACCAGCCTCATGCTCCCACAAATCCACCCAGGGAGAAGAACAGGATGCGCAGAGCCTTAATGATCATTACCCTCATCTTCATGGTCTATTTTTCCCCGGTAACTCTGCTATAATCAAATAACAATCCGGTTCATTACTTGCCATGGAGAGCACGTTCATGGATCAGCCACTTCTGTCACGTAGATGTAGAGGCTGAGCCTGCTGCCAGCCAGTGCTTTCTCCCTATGGAAATGGGAGTGGAAGGAGGGAAAAATCAGTTCCCATTCACATCTGGATGGTTTTTCTCCTGGCTGAGGGCTGGAGGTCACTGCTGCTGGATTTGGTGTTCATTCAGGGCTTTTTGAGGTGGTTTGGTTTGCGTTTTTTTTTGTTTTTCGATGAAAAATGAGCCAAATCTGGTGAGTTGTTCCCATGCTGGACCCCATACGGTGGCTCTTCCTCTGCTGTGCAGAGCTGTGGGGTGGGTGGGAAGGGGAGTGGGTGGATGGCAGACCCCACCATCCTCCGGGGGAAGAACCTCCTCCCGAAA
>VZRR01007213.1:142973-154544 GCA_013398015.1 Oreocharis arfaki | reverse complement strand
GGGCATGAGGGAAGTGGATGGGGATGGAGAGGTGAAGCAGGGGCCCAGGCAGATGAGAGAGGCACAAGGATCGATCTCTCTGCAGCCCCAGCAGGATGGGTGGTGGGGAAGAGCCCCAGCTGTGGGCACAGGGAGGTGTGGGTAGGAGCTGTGGGTGTGGGTGAGGAGCTGAAGCCCAGCTTGGAGCCACAGCCATGCCATCCGTGCTGCCAGGTGGTGCTGGGCCTGCTGGGGACCTGCCTGGCCATGGCGGTGTGGTCCTGGGGGTGTGAAGTGTTTATGCTGGGCCCTGAACACCTCGAGGCTCCTGTCCTGATCTCGCCGTATTTGTGGGGTGGTGGGCAAGGAGGTGCTGGTGGTCCCCAGCCTGTCCAGGCTCTGCTGCTGCCCCATCCCAGTCCTGGGGACAGGCTGGTGGTGTGGGCAGGGCAAGCAGCAGACAGACAGGCTGGGGCAGCTCAAGGCCCTTCATCTGCCTCTCTGGAGACCCCCCCCAGATGCCCAAGGTGATGCTTTCTTGGCAGCTTCCTCCACTGTGCCTTGGACCCAGCCCCGTGCCCTCCCAGCTCCAACCCCAGGCGCTGGGGAAGAGCTGGGCGCTGGCACCGAGCAGCTCTCGAGGAGCTGGTGCCGGGAGGGCAGACAATGGCAAATTCCCGGAACAATGCGTGGAGCCGGCAGCACTCCCGGCTCGGGTTTCCATCCTGTTTCCCCTCCTGAGTGCTGTAGTAGAGGCTCTCCGTTCGATCCCTGTTGGTGTCTGCATGTTCATTCCTCTGCTGCTCCTCCTGCGATTCTCTGGGGTGTTTAACTTTGTTTGTCAGTGCAGTGTGTGCCGTGCCCGGGGCACCTGCCAACACACCCTCCCTTCCCATCCCCCTGGCAACGCGGCCACTCTCAGGGTCCTCTGGCTGCAGGGTGGGCGCAAAACCTGCTTCAGTGTGTGGGGGGAGCTGCTGAGGGAGAGGACAGGAGCTCTCCGGCCCTGCCTGCAGCTGGCATGAGCCCGGCACACCTGATCCCGGCCCAAGCTGGAGCAGAGCCGCAGCCGGGGGCTTTGCTCCTGGGGGTGTCAGTCCCGCTCTCGGATCGGCTGCGCCATGGAGACTCCTAAGCCAATTAAAGCGGTAACTCTCAGCACTCACCCTCCAGGACGTGTTGGTCTCAAGCAGCAGCTGAGGCTCTTTCTAATCTCTGGATTTGGGATTAGTTCGGGTGACCAGTTAAATGCAGTTTGTTAAACCCATTAGTGGGGTTGGATCCGGTGCAGGAGGATGTGGCAGTTAGAGAAGTGTTGGATAAATGCTGCAGGTGAAAGGAAGGATTTTCCCTGGTCAGAGAACTGTGCCCCTTGCCAAACATCTCCCCCTTCCTGATTTACCTACCTCCTCCCTCACCTTTGCAGATCTCACCTTTACCAACCTCACTGCACAGCCCCGAGCCCCACCTGTGATAAAGACCCCCAATCCTAAAAATACAGCTGCTTCCCACCTGCAAAAGCAGCCCTGAGCACTGGCTCTGTGGTTCTCCCTAATTAAAGCTGTTGAAGTTAGTTGTCACTTGGTGTGTTCCTGGTGCACATGCACAAACTCCAGCACGGGTGGTCTCCGGAGATGCTGCTGGTGGCATGACCATGTGCCTGTGTAAGCAGCAGCAGCGTGAGCCTGTCCCTAGCTGGTCCCACACCACCACCATGCTTGTGGGCCATGCTTGGATGGTTTTGCAGCTCAGGAATTGTTATCTGCTCACAAAGTCCCCAGATTCTTCACCAAAGCAGCTCTGCAGGGCAGGGATGCTGTGCATGCCGGTGTGTATCCTGCCCAGAAGTGTGTCTGGGTCCCCTGCCACCTCTGTGGGCTGGCAGCTGGCCAGGGTGACCTGCAGGTCCCACTGGGCTGGGGACAGCCCTGTCTGTGCCTGTGTGTGCGTTAGCCCAGGGTCACACATGGTTTGGCTGCCTGGGGTCACTGGGGCCAGACCTGCGGCTCCCTCTCTTCCTGAAAGCCTCCATCAGCCCGTGTAGGCCCATCCTCTGCTGGCTTGGGGACCCAGTGCCACTCCTCAGTCCTGGTGCCAGTCTGGTGGCAGTCCAGGAGGGCAAGGACATCCTGGGTGGGTTCATGAGGGGTGGCAGAGCTGGGACCTGCAGGTTTCCTTACCACTCTGCTCCCTGGAGCTTTGGGGACAGGAGCCCTCCCAGCCCTGGGAGCACCCAGCTTTGGGGTGTCAGCTTGTCCTGCTGCAGGACCCAGTGGTGGGGGTCCCCACCTGCCCCTGGTGCACAGGACAAGAGGTTTTTAGGGCCAGACCAAGCCTTTCCCTGAGCACAGGTGCCCTCAGGTACTCCCATCCACCCCGAGTACGCAGGGCATCTTGGGGTGTGGGGCTGGTGGGACACGGTGAGTGAGGTGAGGTGGGCACATGTGCAGCTCTCCTTGATGGCCTGGCTTGGTAGGATGTGTAAGGGATTAAAACGGCTGTAACAGAGAAGCAATTTTCTCTTTGTTTAAATACAGGATTAAGGGATGAGATCCCAAATTATCTTCTAGGAAAATCACACTTCCCATTGCTCACTCTGGGACCGGAGGGTCCCTCGTCCTTTTCCATCTGAGGATGATGATTAACGGATTTGTTTGTAACCAGTGCTGGGCTTCTCTCCTCGTTTATTTTTTCCAGCACCTGAAAACTGGGCTCAGTGGTTGGGAGTTGGGGGCAAACGGTGACACTGGTGGCAAATCCGGCTGTAGTGGAGCCCTGGCAAAACCAGTGCCCACCCAAGCCACCACCTTCCTGCTGCAGGGTTTTTGTTGGATCACTCTGTGCAATACAAAGGAGAGAGCAATTAGCCCTGAGAGCTCTCGCTGTCGGTTTCTGCCTCATCATCAGTTTTTTTGAAAATTAAATGATTTTTTTCCAAGTGATTGATTCTGTGTTTCCCGTGCAGCTGCCGCGGCGCAGGGCTGGGGAGCGCCCGCCGCGCTGCCAGCGCCGGGATCGCTCACTGGGCTGAAACACCCCGGGATGATCAAACGCAGAACAAATAAGAATCAACATTTCATCCGGGCGAGTTGATGGGAGATGAAATCTCGTTTTAATGAGACCTATGGAGTTGGCGGAGAGACAGAGGGATAATTGTGCCCTTGCTGGAAGCTGGGGATGCCACGGGTCACTTGTTGAACAGTGCAGGACCCAGGGCTGGGGGCTCTGCAGTGTGTGTGTGCAGGGGCTGCTCTGCGCCATGGACAGTGGGATCGCAGTGCTGATGAGCCCAATTATCAAGACTAATTACAGGGACAGGATGAGGTCACTGGCCCCCAAGTCTGGTTCATGCATGGGCACCCTGGGACAGCAGTGATGCCCTACAGCAGCCAGGGCTCTACATTGCTTCCTCGGTTGTTTCCCCCCTATGCTGAGCCTTCCACCCCTGGGCTGCCCACTGGTTTGCTCCCCACCAGTGAGGAGGGCCCTTCACCAGGCCCTTCTCAGGGGCAGTGGCTGTGGTGGTGCCACAACGGCAGCGCTGACCTGGCTGCCATGAGCAGGTGGCACTGGGATGCAGATCTGCGCCAAGAGCCAGGAGCCAGGTGGCCACATCCTCTCACCACCCCGAGCAGTGAGGGACAGGCTGCAGCAAGGGCTAAAATTAGGTGCTGCCCCTGAGGTGGAGGTTAGAACGTCACTTTGACACCAGCACAGAGAAGCCAGTGAGGGCTGGGAGTGGGGCTGGCAGGGCAGAGCAGATGGCAGCAGGGTGTCCTGAGGGCTCGGTGGCCCCAGCTGATGGCCCTCACTGTGCTCTCCAGGCTGTGCAGCCCCGGGGGTGGGAGCACTTGGCTGTCCCTGCAGCGGGAGCAGGGCTGGCTCCTGCCTCCTCCTGCTGACGGATGAGCTGAAAGTGCTGTGATCAGGCTTTCTCCCATGCTCTGGGCTGATGGAGTTGTCTGGCAGCACATTCTGGAGCTGATGGAGAAGCCGTTGCTCTGCCAGAGGATTTTATTCACTGGGAGGATTCTATGGCCTGACGTCCTCCTGCTGCACCTGTTTTCCTCCTCGTCCGGCTCCCTTCTCCTCCTCGCCAGCAGAGCCCTGGCCGTGGTGCAGGCAGGGCTGCCCGGGGATGCCCTGCCTGGCCAGCCCTGCGTCCCCTCCTGCGGTGCCGGATCTGGCCCGGTGCCGTGGGGAGGGTCCCTGGTGGCAGTGACTCAGCCGGGCGTGCGTCGGTGCCACGCACACCTCCGCTGACCCCCGGCCGACGACCAGATGGCCGGGGCCAGCGTGTGGCTGCGCCCACAGCCCTGCCAAGAGCCCGGGCAACGCCGGCATGAGCGCCGGGAGCTTCCCGCGGGCAGCACGGCACAACCAGCTGGTGCCTCCATCCTGGCCGGGGCAGGAGGAAGCAGGGTGGGCTCCGCGCCAGCTGGGACCAAAATATCCCTTTTGAGAAGCAGCGGGATGTGGTGCTGGGCTGGGGCACCCTGAATCCGTGGGTGGCTGGAGAGTGGAGCTGTGGATGGGATCCCTACCTGGGGGAAGCCAGGCCCTGCATGGGGGGTTAAGGATTGGGGTGATGGGTGGGTAGGCACTGCATGGCAGGGTGGGCAGAGTGGTGATCGCCTGGGGCTCTGGAGTGCTGAAATGGCTATGCACAGGTTGCCCCTTCCCAAATCAGAGCCCTGGAATGGGATAGGGATGTGTTCATCACTGCTGCTGCCCTGCAGCCCCCCCGGCGTAGGGGGCTTTCCACGATCCCAAATCAGCGGGAACAGGTTGGCAGCAGTCACAGGGCATTCCTGGTGTGGGCAGAGTGGGGTGAGCTCACCTGGCAGCGTGGGCTCATCTCACCCTTACCCTGCATCGCACAGGTACCTCCGCACGCTGTACCTGGGGCTGCAGAGCCGGTGGCAGGCCGAGCACCGCCGCCGCCACTTCTACTGGCGGATGATGTTCGAGAGCGCGGACATCAGCATGCTGCGGCTGCTGGAGGCCTTCCTCAAGAGCGCGCCCCAGCTCGTGCTGCAGCTCAGCATCATGGTGCAGCAGAACAGCATCGAGCCTCTGCAGGGTAAGGGACAGCCCTCGCAGGGGACAGGGTGGCGGGAGGGGGTTCCCTGATGTCTGTGGGCTCTCATGGCCGCTCCCCGCAGGACTCTCAGCCTCGGCCTCGCTGGTCTCGCTGGCCTGGATGATCGCGTCCTACCAGAAGGTGCTGAGGGACTCGCGGGAGGACAAGATGCCCATGTCCTACAAGGGCGCCGTGGTGCAGATCCTGTGGCACCTCTTCACCATCGCCGCTCGTGCCATCGCCTTTGCCCTCTTCGCCTCCGTGTTCCAGCTCTACTTCGGCATCTTCATCGTCACCCACTGGTGCATCATGACCTTCTGGATCATCCAGGGCGAGACGGATTTCTGCATGTCCAAGTGGGAGGAGATCATCTACAACATGGTGGTGGGCATCATCTACATCTTCTGCTGGTTCAACGTCAAGGAGGGACGGAGCCGCTACCGCATGTGCATCTACTACATCATCACGCTGTCGGAGAACGCCGCCCTCACCATCCTCTGGTTCCTGTACTACGACCGCAAGACCACCTCCGACTTCGACGCCTTAATCCTCGTCTGCGTGGTTAGCTCCAGCTTCGCCCTCGGCATCTTCTTCATGTTCATCTACTACTGCCTCTTGCACCCCAATGGCCCCATCTTCAGCCACCGCTCCGTGGGCTGCATCTTCCGGCAGGAGCCGCCCCCGGTGCCGGGGTCCCCCGTGGAAGCCGTCACCAGCCCCCCCCGCTCGCTGCCGCGGACTACAGGGGGGGAGCGGGACGGGGCTCCGGGGGAGCGGGACAGCTGCGTGCCCGTCTTCCAGGTGAGACCCTGTGCCCCGCCGGCGCCGGCCGCCCGCGCCCCGCGGACAGAGAGGCCCGTCATCCGCATTGACCTGCCCAGGAAGAAGTACCCGGCCTGGGATGCCCACTTCATCGACCGGCGCCTGCGGAAAACCATCCTGGCGCTGGAGTACGCGTCGCCCATCACCCCGCGCCTGCAGTACCGCACCCCCGGCGCCCCGCAGGAGGTGCTGGAGTACGAGACCACCGTGTAGGTTGGGGGAGGGGGAGGGGGGACGTGAGGCTGCGGCGGGAGCCCCGGTGCCGCCCAGGCACCGTCTCCGCAGCTGTTTGCCTTCCGTCGGGTTTGCCGGCGCCGCCGTGTCGCCATGCCAAGCGCCCCGCGGGCGGTGGCCGGGGAGGTCTCTTGGTGCTATCCCCTCCCCGCGCTGCCTTCCCGCAGCCCAGACCTGTCCCACCCGACGGCGGCCGCCCCCACGCGCTCCAGGGCTCGTCCTTGCCAAAATACCTCACCGGTGCCTGAGCCCAGGCGGTGGGTGCTGTGGCCCATAGCAGTGGTGCAGGATGGGGACCGGGGGCAGCCTGGGATGGGAGCTGGCAGCTGCCAGGGGCACGGTGGGGCACGGTGGGGCACAGTGGGAACACAGGTGCCTGTGCCACGGCAGAGCCATGGGGATGGAGCATGGCTGCACTGGGGTGTGCATGGGGCTTGTCACCAGCAGGGAGCTGGGGCAGGGACAGCCGGGGTCCATCCAGTCCCCCCCATGTGTCCGACTTCCCCCACACTTTGCCACACCAACCCTAAGTGAGCCCCTTCATATCCATCCTCAGTCCCCCCGGCTCAGGGTTGAGCCATGTCTCCAGCTCCGTGGGGTCTCCACTATCCTGTGGGGCGTAGACCCTGGCCTGGGGGGGGCCCTCGTGGGAGGGCACGAACCCTGCACCCCTGGTTCTGAGCTGGGTCCCCGGCTGCGGCCAGGATGGCTGCGCCCCATCCTCTCCCCCCATCCCCACAGGAACTGCTTCATCTCATCGGGTTTGTTTTCACCTGAACGGTGACAATTCGTGTGACATTTTCTACCTCCGCTGGGGCCGGGGGTGGCAGGGCCTGGCTGGCACCACCGAGGGGTGTGTGTGGGGCCGCCGGCATTCCCCGGATTCCCCAAAGTGGGATTCACCCCCAGCCGTTCTCCTCTCCTGGGTTGGCATCACTTCCCACCCGGGAGCATTTCCATTCACTCCTTCATCAGCATCAGCCCCCTCCAGCTCCCCAGTATAAACCTGAGCTGGGGCCCTGCCTCCCCTGACCTCACCCTGTGTCCCCCCTGCCTCTCCCCTGCCTGTCCCTGTCCCTGCCCCGCCTGCCCCCGCCTGCTCCTGCCTCCCCAGAGGAGTGGGGCTGCTTGGGCTCCGGGTTTGAATGTGTCCCTGGTCCTGCCCGGATCCGTTGGCCCCCACCGAGGGGCTGTGCTGAATGTACCCTGTGCCCCCAGGGCGGGACTGTCCCCGGGGGCGTGTGTGCATGTGTGTGTGTGTGTGTGTGTCAGTGTGCAGGGGCTGGCAGGGGCTGGCAGGGCAGGGGAAGTCTTGGACCCCCCAGCCTTGCGCTGCTGCAGCCCCTTGCCCCTGCACCCACGGCCCCTGTGCCTTCCCCGCATCCCCTGTGCCCCCGCCACGGCTCCACAGGGTGCCGGTCTCTGGCTGCCCCGAGCCACAGTGCCAAGCCCTGCCCGGGCTGGGGAGCGTGGGCAGCACCGAGAGCCCCTCTGTGCCATGGGGCACCGCGTGAGGCACTAGCGGATGGGAGGGGTGGGATGGGAGAGCTGCACCTGGGAATGGTTGGGATGTGGGGTCCCCGAGGGCCAGTGTGGGTGCCCGGCCCTGTGGCACGGCCGGGGTGGGTGGGTGTGCGGTGGCGGTGGCATCACGTTGCTTTTGTTTCCCATTTCTTGGTAGTTGGGGTGACAGCAGGCTGGGCTGGCCGTCGCTGGGGTCACTGGTGCTAACTGGTGCTAACTGGAAGCTTTGGAAACCCTTGAGGAGGAGGGTGCAGGACGTGTCTGGGGCTGGGCAGAGGGCTGGGCCCCCGCCGTCTGTGCCCCTCCCTCACCGGTGTCACGGGCAGCCCCCGGCGGTGTGTGCTGGTCGTGCTGGGGCAGCCCCGGCGTGGGGCGGCTCTGGGGCGGGGTCTCTTTTCCTCAGGGAAAATGGGGGGCGGCAGCCAGGGGTGCCAGGCTGGTCCGGGGGCTCAGCGCTGCAGGCATCGGGCAGTGTCACCGCAGCCCCTGTGCGGTGCCCAGGTGGTGGCAGCTCCTCACGGGCTCCGGCGCACAGAGGGTGTGGGGATGGGCCGCACGGGGACTGTGCCAGCACGGGGCGGCCCCTCTGGGCTCCCCTTGCCCCAGCCCCTCTCCCTGTCCACCCCAGGGCACAGAGGCCATTTGGGGTGACCTGCGCCCCCATGCCCTTCATGCCGGGGTTTGTGTGAGGATGCCAGGGCCACGCTGGTGGGTCAGAGGGACACTTTTCTATGCACTCAAGCCACGGTACTCTCATCCCTGGGCTGCTCTGGGCAGCGGAGTCTGGCCACGTGTGGGGTTCGGGGGGAGCCCTCAGTCTCGCTCCTGCCCCAGGCCACCCCCCCGGCCCCCACCCAGCCTGTGCCACTGGGGCAGCCAAAGCCACCGCCCTGCTGCCAGCGGCAGCACCGGGATGGCAGCGCCCGCCCGCTGGGATGACAAGGGGGCACGGCCGGGGGCCGGGATGGGCATAGCTCCGGGGGTGCTCGAGCTCCCGCTGGGGATGGGGGGGAGTTCTGGTCCCTGGGGGTGTCACCCAGGGGTGGCAGCAGGGCTGCTCCAGCTTCAGGGAGTTAGAGAAGTTCGTTCTGGCAGGGGCTGCCGCGGGGTCTCAGCCACATCCCTGAACCCCCCAGCGCTGGGAGCCGGCGGCTGCTGTCACGTACTGTAAATACTCTGTGTGCCACCTTCTTCTCTGGGACCCTCGGCGCGGGCGGGGGCGAGCGGGAGGCCGGGGTCCGTCCCGAGACTTTTTTGTATACCACAAACTTTTTGTATATTTTTAATTTTGCTGCAACATGAGATATTAAATTCATTTCAATAAGCCCTGCCTGTGGGATCCTGTCCTTGTCGGCACCTCCAGCTCACAGCCGGGGCTCCAAAGCAGGGCAGGATGATTCCTCTCTGTGCCGGGGTGCTCGGGGACGTCATTAACAGAGCAGGACGGCTGTAGCAGCGCTGCCTGCCTGGTGTCTGTGGCCCTGGCGTGGTGGCCGGCAGGGGAGGGGTGCACAGGCAGGATGCAGCATCCTGGGGAGGAAGCTCCCGGACGTGGCCACTGCCGGGCCAACCTCCTCCCTGCCGGGGGCCCCGATCCCCGGCCGGCCCCCAGACCCACGGCGGGTTTGGACCCCATGGGCAGCTGTGGGGACGGGGTGCTGGGTGCAGCTGTGTGGGCTCCTGACAGTGCTGTTCCCAGTGCCAGGGCTGTTCCCAGTGCCAGGGCCCCGTGTGAGCAGGACAGGATGTGGGCAGCGAGGGCTGGGAGCCCCCAGAGCTGCCCCATGAGGACGGGGCTGGTGTGGGGTCATAGGGAAGCAGAACCAGCCACAGCCCCAGGAAAGAGCCCTGCAGTGAGGGGCAGGGGCTGCTCCATGGCAGAGTCCCGCAGGCACCACCAGCACCTGCTCTGGTCCCAGCACCTGCTCCAGTCCCATCTCAGCCCACTTCAAAACCAGTCTGCCCAAATCCCATCCCCAGTCTCGGTCCAAGTGTCAACCCCAGTCCCAGCACCAGCACCAGTTCCAGTACAAGTCCCTGCTCCAGTCCCATCCCAGCCGACTTCAGCCCCTGCTTCTGCCCAAGTAACAGCTCAGCTCCTATCCCAGTCCCAGTCCCAGTCCTGTCCCAGTCCCGGTGTCAGCCCAGTCCCAGTCTCAGTGCCAGCCCAGCCCAGCCCAGCCTAGCCCAGCCCAGCCCAACCCAGTCCCAGCACCCCCCAGGAGAGGCAGGAACTCACATCCCAGCTATCCTGGTGGAGTTTCCGACACAGGAAAGCGCCGCGGCGCCGAGCGGGGCAGTGGGGGCGGCCGCAGCACCGTGTCCTGCCATGGACAGCGAGGCCAAGAAGGGGAAGAAGGTGCGTGGGGCTGGGGCTGGTGTCCGGGGGGCTGGCAGGAGGGTGGGAGAGGGTGAGATGCACGAGTTTGAGAGGCCCTGCACCCCCTCCCCGCCCCCCCGCAGCGCAGTGGGGACAAGTGGGGCCACCCAAATAGTGCCAAGAGTGACAGAGACGTGCTCGGCTGTCGTCCCCCCCAGTCCCCCAGGTGCTGGGCGCCACGGACCCCGTGTGTGGGGGCCAGGGTTGGGTGCCCGGTGCTGACCCCTCCCTGTGCCCATTCCCCTGCCAGGGCTTTGTGTCGCCCATCAAGCGTCTGGTTTTCCCGAAGGCTGCGCGGAGGGCAGCGCTCCGCAGCAGCGTCTATCGGCGCCCGCTGCACTCCGTGCCCCTCTACCCCCCCGACTACCTGATCGACCCCCAGATCCTGCTGCACGACTACGTGGAGAAGGAGGTGAAGGTAAAGGGATCCCCAAAGGTGCTCGGGGTCACTGCCTGCTTGGGGTGGGGATATGAGGCAGCCACATCATGCTGAGAGCCACACACAGTGGCCAGAAGGGTCCAGGTCCCCTCCCTGCCCAGGCAAACACCCGGGGAGGAGGAGGGTGTGCTGGCGGTGCAGGGAGGACCCCCTAACTGCAGGGTCTCCCTGAAGCCCAGGGAGATGTGTCCTGACCTTGGGGCCATGCAGCAGGGAAGGGGAAGGTGCATGCCCCAGCCTCCCCAGGCTGCACTGGGTTTTTTCCCCCCCAGTTTTTAGGTCATCTGACATGGGTGACATCCTCCCTTAACCCCTCCAGCCGGGATGAGGTGCTGCAGCTGCTGGACACGGCCAGGGTAAGAGGGGTCCCCACTCCCCAGAGGGTGGGCACTGGGTACCCCACACTGCGGGGTACCCCACGCCCCTCCTCCCCGCACTCTGTCCATGCAGCAGCTGAAGGAGCTGCCGCTGCAGACGACGCCAGAGCAGGACAGCATCCTCAGCCTCTCGGCGCGCTGCCTCCTGCTCACCTGGCGCGACAATGAAGAGCTGATCCTGCGAATCCCCACACACGAGATTGCAGCGGCCTCCTACCTGCGCGACGATGCCCTGCACCTCCTCATCCTCAAAACCGGTGCGGGGGTCCGGCCGGGGGCCGCCAGCCGAGGCACAACCGGCCCCGGGTGGCCGGCATCCCCTGGGCACGAGGGGCTGGAGCATGGCGGGTGATGGGTGTCAGAGTCTATCAGGGCGGCAGCACGGTCTGAGCACAAAATCCCGCGTTGTCCCTGTCTTGGTGTGTCCCACCCTCTCCCACATACTGAGTCTCGGAGGGGTGCCCCCAACCCACCGGGGCTCCCACATCCTCACCCCACACCGCCATCCCTCTGCATCCCACTGGGCTGGTGGGACAGGGAGGCCAGGGCAGGGGGCCAGGCAGGGTGAGCAGCGCAGCCCCCCTCCCTGACGCCCTGCCTGTCCCCGCCCCCCCAGGCCTGGGAGTGGACCCGGTCCCCGCCGGAGCGCACCCCGAGGCGGCTCCGGCCGGCGTGCCGGAGGCGTTTCCCGCAGAGAAGCGTGCGGGGGGCTCGTGGCCGGAGGGCCGGCTCG
>VZRR01007213.1:129363-142911 GCA_013398015.1 Oreocharis arfaki | reverse complement strand
GGCCGGCACCGCCGGCGGCAGCTGGGAGCGCGGCACCGGCTTCGGCAGCTGGGAGAGGCGGCACGCCGGCAGCAACCCCCTGGACCCCCAGGAGCCCTGCCCCGACGCTTACTCCAACCTCATTATCCTCGCCGTGCCCAACAGGGTGAGCGGTCCCGGCGTGTGCCACCCACTGCCCGCTCGCCCACCCACCGGCACTCAGTGCCCTCCTCCTTTCCCGCTGCAGGATGCTGGCGAGGAGTCCTGTGCGCTCATCTGCCAGGTGTTCCAGATCATCTACGGCGACCAGAGCATCGAGTGCGTGGATCGTGCCGGGTACCACTACACCTCCACGCCCACACGGCCGTGGCTCTCCAGCAGGAGTGAGTGGCTGGGGACGGGAGTAGGAACACCAAGCGTGGTGGCATGGGGCTGATGAGTGGGGGTCCGTGGGCATGGAATGGGGCTGACAAGTGGAGGTACATGGACACATCGCGGGGGGTTTGTCTGCTATGAGATCTCAGCTCTCCCTCCCCAGGCGAGAGCTGCCGCACAGATGGGACATACGGCTACGATGCTGACTACAGCTGCTGCAGCTCCTTGTGAGTCTGGCTCCCCCAGGGTGCCCCAGGGCCAGTGTGGGTGCCACTGGACCGGTGTGGGATCCCCCTGCCCCTGGGTGGGTGCCCCTGCCCTTGGGTAAATGCCAGTCCCAGCTGCAGTGATGCCCCAGCCCTACCTGATGGTAGATGCTGTGCAGTGGGTGGGGACAGCTGGGCCCACGAGGGGTACAGGGACCCACTGACCCGTGTCACCCACAGCAATGGCTCCCACGAGACCTTTGAAGCGTATTACAGCGGCACCTCCTCGCCCTCCTTCCACCGCTCCCACCACAGCCTGGCCACCGCTTGCAGCGGCAGCGACCAGAGCGGCGCAGGGCTGGAGCAGCTGCAGGACTACATGGTGACGGTGAGGGCAGAGGGACAGGCACGGGGACAAGCAGCACGCCAGCAGTGCCAGCAGCTGGGGCGGGGGGCAGCAGGCAGGTCTGGGCCCCCTACGCCAGAGAACAGCAGTGGGACACAGAGTGGGGGGCTGGGGGCTGTGTGCTGCCGGTGACCCCAGGACTGACCTGTCCCCGTGTCACCTCAGCTGCGCAACAAGCTGTCACCGCAGGAGATCCAGCAGTTTGCCATCCTGCTCCGCGAGTACCGGCTGGGCACGCCGGTGCAGGAATACTGCACCGAGCTCCTGCGCCTCTACGGGGACCGCAGGAAGTTCCTCCTCCTGGGTGAGTGTCTGCAGCCACCCCATGTCACCCTGGTGACGTCTGTACGTCCCTTGAGGACGTGGTGCTGGGTGTGCTTCAGGGGATGTCAGGACCCCGCTGCTTACTGGGGACAGGATGGGACAAACCTCCTGGCAGCAGCCAGTAAGGCTGGCATTGCACCCCAGTGCTGCTCACCTGGGCAGCCTCCCGAGGCTTACAGTGCCTACGACAGGAATGAGGCCCTTCATCCCTGACCAAGACATCGGCTACTTTGAGACCTTCCTGGAGAGCATTGGGATCCGGGAAG
Source organism: Oreocharis arfaki (assembly GCA_013398015.1). Lineage (NCBI taxonomy): Eukaryota > Metazoa > Chordata > Aves > Passeriformes > Paramythiidae > Oreocharis > Oreocharis arfaki. Next base: position 141,355 of record VZRR01007213.1, on the reverse strand, counting down.
GCGGGATCCTCACCGACAGCTTCGGCCGCATCAAGCGCAGCATGAGCAACACGTCGGCCTCGGCCGTGCGCAGCTACGACAGCTGGTCCCTGCGCTCCGAGTCCGAGTCCTTCAACCGCATGATCACGGACATCACCCACGACATCGAGGCGCTGGCACGGGATGAGGAGGAGGAGGAGGAAGAAGAGGACAACTACCTGTGAGCCAGTGCCAAAACCCAGCTGTCCCCTCCTTGCTCACTGATGTGGTGCTGCACCTCCAGGACCAGACTCAGCAGGTGCCCAGCTCTGCCCCAGCACCAGGGAGGGTGCATTTGTCACCGTGGGAGGGGACAGGCCTCTGCACTGCCCTGTCAGCTCCTGTCAAGGCTGTTGGAATCACAGAGCAGCCGTGGCTGTGGGGGAGACACGTGTGCTGTAATTTCTGCAGATTTCAATTAAATGCTGGGGCTGGGAGCAGAGCAGGTTCTTCCCTGGGGAAAGGCCCTCTCAGGGTGCAGGGGCTGCTGCGGGGTGGGAGTGAGCTGAGGCGGGGGGCTGCTGGCCTGGGCCGGGCACCTGCCCCCTCCAGTGTCACATGGAGGTCACTACCAGTGTCAGAGTGCTGCCGGCTGTTCCTGGCTGGCTCCGGGGGATGTTCAGAGCAATGGAAGGGGTCAGCAAGAGCGTGCTGGGAGAGGAAAGGGCTGGTGGCCGCAGCTGGCCCTCTGCTGCCTGCGACGCCTGTGCGACACTCGTCCGGCCGCGGGCTGCGGGTGTTTCACAAAAGGAAGTTCCTGCCCCGGGACCCGGCTTCCTGCAGTCCCGCCCTGCGGCCCCTCCGCCGCCGAGGGACACGGCCGTGCTCCCCGCCGCCCGGTGGACCTCAGCTGATGTCCCCTGGCCACCGTCCCCCAGCCGATTCCCCCTGGCCACTGTACCCCCGCCAATATCCCGCGGCTGATGGCCCCGAGCCAGCATCCCCTGGCCAATGTCCCTTGGTGGGGACTACGGGACGGCGCTGCAGCCCCGGGGCGCTGTGTGGGCAGCAGACGCTGGGGCTACCAGAGCGGCTTATTTTTTCTCCTAAAAAATTTGCATATGCAAACCCTGATGAGCAGCAGCTCTGGCTGCTTCCTCTGACACCCTGAGCCCAAGCAGCCCATGGTCAGGGTCACACAGAGTCTGAATTCCCCTCCATCCCAAATTCAGGGGTTGTCTGGGCAGTCCAGAAGAAAGGCCGTAACACTGCGGGGCTGGGTAGGGCGCCGAGAGGAGCTTTGGCACGGGAATACCAGGGCCAGCAGGGACACCTTAAAGCCCAGGGATACCCGGACCTCTCTGAGCTGAGCTTCACAAAGCCAGCCCCATTCACCCACTGTGTCCTGCACCCCCTCATGTCCTGCATCCCACCACGGGATGCTCAGGGCTTTCTTTTCTCCTTCCTGGGGACAAGACCCAGGCTGACGCCGTGACCCCCCCGCCCTCCATGGCTCTGCACCAGGCGAGGAAACATCCTGGGGGGTGCTCTGGGGTGAGGAACCCAAACCCGTCCGGTGTCCCGGGGGCAGCGGGTGGACAGACGGGCTCTGGCACCCGTCGGGGTGTCCCTAAGGGCAGCAGTGTCACGCAGGGCTGGGCAGTCCTTGCGGGTGCGGTTCGTGGGTGGTGGTCTCCGATCCCAGTCCGGCACAGAAGGCACCTGCCGCGCCGCCCCGTCGGAGTCGAGGGCGGGGCCGTACCGGGAGGGGCGCGGCCGTAGCGGGCAGGCGGCGGGAGAGCAGCGGGGCAGAGCGGAGCGGGGCAGCAGCAGCCCGGGTTCCGCCACGGGGACTGGGAGCGGGATCCGCGACGGGGACGTGCCCCAGGACGGCAGCGAAGGTGAGAGCTCCGACAGCGGAGCCGTGCGCGGAGCCCCGAGGGCGGCGGGGGAGCCCCGCAGCCGGTCCCGGGCAGCCCGGTGGGTCCGACCCCGCGCCGGTCCCGCTCAGAGCGGCGGACCCGGGGTGACCGGGATGGGGAGATGGCCGAGAGTCTCACGGGTCCCAGTGCAACCCCGGTTGGGCACGGTGTAGCCCCGACGAGGGGGGCCCTGCGGGTGGCTTTGCAGGGACTGTCGGGGACCGAAGGCACGGGGCAGCAAGGACGGGGGCTGCGGGCAGCCGTGCTCCAGGAGCGATGGGCACCCTCATCCAACCTGGTCCTCATGACTGGGGACACCGCATGAGCCCTGGGACCTGGCTCTCCAGGGTGCGACACATCAGGAATGCCAGCTATGCCACAGGAGCCAGGGGGAATGACCCTTGGACTGCCCGGGGTGTCTGTGCTTTGCAGGGCTGGATGCCCTGAGCCGGTGTGGGACGGGCACAGCAAATACCTGAAGTGGTGATGGTGTGAGCCACGCGTGAGTTTAAGCAGGGCACTGTGTGGGTTCACCAGGATGGATCTGGCACAATCCCGAGCCCGTGCCCAGGGTGTCCTCAGTGAGGGGGATGAGCTGTCGTGGCTGCCACCGCAGCTCCTGCTCTGCCCTCGGGAGCAAGGCTGGGCCAGGCTTTGGCACGCAGGGAAAGACAAGGAGTGACCATGGGGTGTTCTGGAGGTGACAGCGATGTCCCTCGAGAGCTGAGCTGTGCACATCGAGGGCTCAGCCCTGAGCTTCCTCCTTCACTGCCACCACCAGCACCTTCTCCTTTCTCTGCACTCAGGTCTCCCTGGCCAAGGGAAGTACATTTGCAAGGGGTTTCCCACTCTTGCTGCTTCTTGCAGCGTTTTTTCCCACTGAGTTTCTTGCGGAGCTGAAGAAAGTTGAGCATTTTTCTTTGCCCTGCACTGGCTGTTTGGGGCAGCTCCCACCCAGCAGAGAGCAGGGGAGCACAGTGGGCAGTGGTGACCTGTGCTGATGGGGGGGCCATGGCCACCGGGGGTGCTGTGTGGGGACCCCCAAGCTGTAGGAAAGCTCACCATGATGAGGGCCCCTCTTTGCAGAAGATGTTGAGTGTGGCTCTCTGCTGCCGTGGTGCCCAGTGCCTGCATCCTGTCCTGGATCCCAGAAGGGCTGGGAAGCTGCTCCCTGGCAGCTGCTGTTGTCTGCCCAAAATTCACCTCCTGTGACATCTCCAGGAGATCCCCTTTCCTCTGGCATGTCACTGGGCACCCCAGCACCCTGAAGCTGTGGGGGGAGCAAAGCTTCCTCTGCCACAGCAGAGCAGCCAGGTGGGCATTGGGGCCCTGTGCTGGGTGGGAGCTGATGGGAACGGGGCTGGACTGGGGTTGGAGCGGGGCTTTCACCTCTGTCGCAACGGCCTCACTTCCCCTTCCTCGGCTGCAGCATGGGTTGCGTGAGGTCAAAGGAAGCTGGTGTCCAGGAGAAGATGATAAAAACTGACCCTGACCCTGATCCTGGCCCCACCATCCAGCAGGGCCACTATGTGAGGGACCCCACAGCCACCAACAGGAGGGTGAGTGATGAGGGGTTTCAGGGCTGGGCCGTCACGGGGGGCTCAGCCCCTCTCCTCAGCAGTGCTACCTGCACTGAGAGTGGAGCCAGCTGAGGGCACTGGCAGTTCCCATGCACCAGGGCAGCAGCTGGGCTATGGGGTGGGAGCCCAGGCCACACTGAGACAAAGCACAGAGTGGACCTGATGGGAATCCAGGAATTATGGAGAAAGGCAGAGATAAAGGAAGGTGTTGGGAGGGGGTGGAGATGCTGGTGCTGGGCGGGTTGTTGCATCAGGTGGTGCTGGTGCTGCCCCTCAGGTGCCCTCCTGCCCCTGCCACTGCTATTGGGGCCAAGACCCCTGGTGGGAAATGGTCTCTGCCACCTGTGATGTCACTCTGTGGTTTTGTTGCACTTTCCAGAACAATAATGTCCCCAGCATGGCTGAGCCCCTGCCCGAGGATGGTAGGTACAAGGGGGTGCAGGGGGTGGGAGTGTGTGGGGGCAGCGTGACCAGATCCTCTCTGACCTAGGGGGGAACACTGCCAGTCCTGGTGGGATGGGAGCTCTGGGCTCCCCTGATGTGACATGATGGAGGTGCTGGGTACTGTGGGAGTCCTGGCCAATGTCCTGGGCAGTGTTCATGGCAGGAGTGGCCGGGCACCCCATCCCAGCTTGGGGAGGAGTGCCCAGGGAGCTCCCTCGCTGCAGGCTGGGGGGACAGCGTGGTGCTGGCGCTCTATGACTACGAGGCGATGAACACTGGGGACCTCAGCTTCCAGAAAGGAGAGCGGATGAAGGTCCTGGAGAAGTAAGTGCTGCTGGCAGACCCCCATCCAGGGTCTCCTGATTGCTTGTGTGGCCCTGTTGGGAATTTTTGCTGGAATTTGCCCTAGAGGAGCTGCTGGTGCCCAGGTCCAGGTGCCATGAGCCAAAACAACACCATTTCTGTCACAGGTCAGGGGAGTGGTGGCAAGCACGGTCACTGGTGACAGGATGTGAAGGCTTCATCCCCAGCAACTATGTTGCCCAAGCCAACTCGCTGGAGACAGAGGAGTGAGTCCATCCCTCTGTGCCAGATCCTGGCCCCATGCTGTCCCACACTTCCCCACCACCACTATCCGTGTTCCTGCTTCACGTCCCGCCCCCAGCCCTGCCCCACACAAGCATTCCTCGGTTCATTTGCTTCTGCTGCAGGTGGTTTTTCAAGGACATCAGCCGGAAGGATGCGGAGCGGCAGCTCCTTGGCCCTGGGAACATGATTGGGTCCTTCATGATAAGGGACAGCGAGACCACAAAAGGTGTGGAGGGGTGTCCACAGCACAGTGGTGGGGAATGGCTGCCCAAGGCGCTTCCCTCATCCACCTTTGCCTGGAAGAGGAGCTCTCTCCCCAGCCCTGGGGATCTGCTGTGCTGCAGGGAGGGACTGGGGGGCCCATGCTCTCACTGGAAGTGCCCCTGCCATAGCCTGTGGTGCTGCCACATGTGTTCCTTTGAGGCTGCTTTGGGTGTCTGGGGTGCAGGCGTAGCTGGCCTGGGGCTGAAGGGGTGGTGGCAGCCCAGCGGGATGGATGCTGCTGGCTCTGCTGGGCGATGGCTCCGTGCGTGTCAGGAGCACTGGGATGGCCAGGTGCAGCAGGAATGTGCTCCCGTGGGAGCTGCCAGCTCACCCCTCCCTGGCCAGGCTCTTACTCACTGTCGGTGCGGGACGGGGACGAGCTGCGGGGCGGGGCAGTGAAGCATTACAAGATCCGGACTCTGGACAGCGGTGGCTTCTACATCTCCTCACGAAACAACTTCAACACGCTGCAGGAGCTGGTCCAGCACTACAAGGGTGAGCCCTGGGGTGCCCAGCCCCGTTTCCCAAATGGGGCTTTGTCCCTGAGCCAAGCAGCCACTGGGCAGCTGGGGGTGTGCAGAGGCTGAGGCGCTCCTGCCCGTCACCCCTGGGCTCCTGCTGTGGCTCCACTGCAACCTGCAGTGACTTCCAGACCGTCTCCTGTTGCCATGGCTGGCCTGCTGGCTGTCACAGCTGTGGTGTTGGTGTCCCTGAACACTCACAGTGTCCTGAACTCCCCCTTGAAGCACAGTGTGGCCAGTGAGACAGGCTGGCTGATGGCCCTGGACGCTCCCCTCAGGTCAGAGTGATGGGCTGTGCCAGAAGCTCACCCACCCCTGCCGTGTACCCAAACCACAGAAGCCCTGGGAGAAGGATGCCTGGGAGATCCCTCGGGAGTCACTGAGCCTGGAGAGGAAGCTGGGAGCCGGGCAGTTTGGAGAAGTGTGGATGGGTGAGAGTGAGGGGGAAGTGGCTGGGAGGATGATGAAGGTGATGGTGAAGGAGAAAGGGTGAGGGATGAGAGAGAAGGTGGAGGGATGGCGGGATAGAAGAGGCAGGGAGGGAGTGACGTGGGGGAGAGAAGCAGGACGACATGGAGGTGGCCTTGCCTTAAAGCAGGGGCTGGTTGGGGCTGGGCATGTGGGGACAGCCCGTGGCTGTGTGTGGCCTCCAACCTTCCCACAGCAGCTCCGTCTGCAGGACTGAGACTTTGTCTCCAAAGCCCCAGGGCAGCCTGGTAATGGTCTGTCGTGCCACCCCCAGCTACCTACAACAAGCACACCAAGGTGGCGGTGAAGACCATGAAGCCGGGCAGCATGTCTGTGGAGGCCTTCCTGGAGGAGGCAAACCTGATGAAGACGCTGCAGCACGACAAGCTGGTGAAGCTGCACGCGGTGGTCACCAGGGAGGAGCCCATCTTCATCATCACCGAATTCATGGAGAAAGGTGCCATCCGCATCCCTGAGTGATGTCTGGGGGCCAGGCCAAGTGGCAGCACCCAGGTGCCCTGGGATGGTGCAGGATCCACGCCTTCCACATCCCCAGGCTCGGCTGTGGGCTCTGCACCAGCTCCCAGGACTCTGAGAGCAGTTCTGGCTCCTGCCACAGCGTGCCAGTGGTCTGGGGCAGGGTGCTGGGAGAGGGGATGTGGTGACAGCACTGGGAGAGGAGGGACCCCCAAGAGGGGACAGATGAGTACAGGCACTCCACAAGGCAGGAGGGAGCCTGCAGCGGTGCTCTCCCCTCGGCCCAAGCTGTGGGAGCAAGATGGGGGATCAAGTGTGTTTCCAGAGTCCCCTTGTCCAGCTTGGCTCCTTGGGACCCTGTGCCACCCTAAGGGTGGGACAGGCTCCAGCTAAACCATCAGCCCTGGCACCTTTCCCTGTCTGCAGGGAGCTTGCTGGATTTCCTGAAGAGTGATGAGGGGAACAAGATGCCGCTCCCAAAGATCATCGACTTCTCTGCCCAGGTGAGGAAGGAGCAGACCTTCCAGAGCTCTGAGTCCCCCTTGTACCCCTGAAAAGGATGAGTGAGGAGCCTGGGAACTTTCCTGGGGCTTGTGCACAGCCAGGCAGAAGCCTGGTCTGAACAGTGCTGGGGGTGCAGTGAGGTTTTCCTGTGGGCAGTCACTGCCTGCTCACCATCCCCATCCTGCTGACCTCACAGGAGCAGAGGTGTGGGAAAGGAGAAGTGGCAGCTTCCCCCTCACCACGCCGGTATCTGCAGCACTCAGCCAGCCCACCTGCACCCGAGCAGTGCACAGAGCCTGGGAAAGGATTGGCCAGGCTGCTCCTTCTGAGGGGCTGGAAAATCTATGACTTCTATGTCTGGAATGGCTCCTGCAGCCCACGGGGCCGCTGTGCTTTGTGGAGAAAGCAGGGATGAGGATGGGGCTTGTTTACACAGCTCACATTTGCACAGTCCCTTCTCTGGGATGCGCCGGTGCTGGTTGGTGTGGCCCAACCAAGCCCAGAGCAAAGTCATCAATTTCTTTAATTGGTAACTATTGATATTGATAACTATAATTTCTAATTTGCTGCTGCTGTGACAGTTACCTGCAAACCTTACCCACAAACTTGGTGAAAGCCCCACAAACCCAGCATGGCCACACACCCACCCCTTCCCATCCCCAGCACTGCTTCGGGACAGCGCCATGGTGGTGGGAAGCCCTGTGGGTTTAACAGGAGTCCTGCAGCATGACCCTGAGTGCTCCCAATGCCTGAGAGGCTGAGCCAGGCACGGTTCCCAGTCTCCCGGAGGGAGCATAGCAGGCTGTATTTCCCCAGAGGAATGCCTGCAGGAGGGCTGTGGTTCAATAAAGTCACCAGAGGGCTGTCATGGGCAGGGGAAGGCAGCTGGAGAGGCAGGAGGACTTGGCGATAATTATTCCAGGGATATTTTCAGGAGCTGATTTTGAGTACAGCGGAACGGGCTGTTAAACACCTCACTCCATGTGCAAGCATTTGCACAACTGCCGAGTCCCTGCTGCTTCTCCAGTGCCCCTGCGTGAGGGCTGAACCCAGGGACCCTTTGAGCCGAGCTCAGATATTTCATAGAGCCACATGAGCAATAGGAAAGCCAAGATGGGAGCCCAGACCCCGTGTGCTTAGACCAGGTCACTGGCTGCTGGAGCTGGCTGCGCTGGGGTCTGTGGATCAGCTGTGCACTCCTGCACACCATCTGTTCTCAGCAAGCTGGCTCGTGCCAACGCCGGCTCAGCCCACGGCTCCGAGGGGCTGCTCGGAGAAGCACTGGGGAGCAAAGGCTGAAGGGCTGTCATGGGCAGGCAGCAGCCTGACATTTGTGCTGGGGCTGAGTCACTGCAGGCAGAAATGCATCTGTGGTCATGGAAATGATCCTTCCGCTCTTGCGCTGCCTGGTTACTTCTGTATTTAGTGGGGAGAGCTCTCTGAGAGCTGCACCTCATCCCGGGCCCGCTTGTGTGAGGGTGATGAGGATGGGGGGGTCTCCCCTCTGGCTGCTCCAGCCCCTTTGCATTCTGGATTCTGGTCACATCCAGGCACAGGGTAAGAGCACAACTTTGGGGTTTGGTTGTGCACACACCTGGTCACCTCTGCCTGATCAGGGCTAAGAGCTGTGCACACAGCACTGAGTGCAGAGACTTCAGAAGACAGAGTGGTGAGGGGGGATTGTCAGGGGCCATCCTGTCTGCAGGCAGAGGTGACTCTTCAGAAACTAGTCTGGAAGAACCCAGGCATCTTCCCTCATGCTTTTCTGCCCTGGCTGAGGAAGCTCTGGAATGCTGACCCTCGCTGCAGCAATTACAGTGAGCCATTTTGGGTGTATTTGGAGGCTGGTCTCACATCTTCCCTGAGCAGAGAATGATTTGCTCCTCTCCACATCCTCATGGCTGTGGATGAAAGCTTGCCCTGAAAACACTCACCGACTCACTCTCTGGTGATCACATGAGCTCCTCGGCTGTCAGCTCTCACGGCCTTTCTCACACAGCAGCTTAAAGGTGTCATGTTGGGCTGGTCACCCAAACCCGGACCTTCTGCAAGAGATTCCCTGCTTGGAGAGCAGTTTCCATGCAGGAGTCACAGAATGGTTTGGGTTGGAAGGAACCTTAAAGCTCCTCTTATTCCAACCCCTTGCCATGGGCAGGGACACTTTCCATGAGACCAGGTTGCTCCAAGCCCTGTCCAGCCTGACCTTGAATACTTCCAGGGATGGGACATCCATCTCCTGCTGTGGCACAGCCTCCTTTCACCCTTTTCCGGGTGCTGTCCAGAAGCAGTTGACTTCTTGGGTGCTGGGGGGGTGTGTGTTATTTCAAGCAGCCTCTTTGCATGTGCCTTGTTCCCCTGTGGCAGATTGCAGAAGGAATGGCTTTTATTGAGAAGAGGAACTACATCCACAGAGACCTGAGAGCCGCCAACATCCTGGTGTCAGCACTGCTGGTGTGCAAGATCGCAGACTTCGGGCTGGCCAGGGTCATCGAGGACACCGAGTACACGGCCCGGGAAGGTGCTGGGGGTGGAGGGTTGGGGGCTTCCCTTAGAGCCACTTGCTACCATGGTGGTCCCGACCCCAGGAGAGACGTGCTGGGGTACATGGGCAGAGGGAAGCTCCTCTCATTTGCATCACTTCACTTGTTCCTCTTCTGTTTGCTTCTTGTTCCCCATATTTCACCACCCATTTCTCAGCAGTTGGGGTGGAGCTCACATTTCCCATTGGATCTCTTTGTCCAGGTGCCAAGTTTCCCATTAAATGGACTGCACCAGAAGCCATTAACTACGGATCTTTCACTATAAAATCTGATGTCTGGTCCTTTGGGATCCTCCTGACTGAGATCATTACCTATGGACGCATCCCCTACCCAGGTAAGGAGGTGAAATGCCTCCTCTAATCTGGTTCCAAAAAACACATTCCACCTTCTGGGTCACATCCATGTGATCTGAGCTCCTCCAGCTCCATGGGAAAACCCTGTAAATCTGTATCATTAGGGACCATCTTGTATTTTATACTAAGGATCACTCTGATACCTTTTTTCAATGGGAAATTACTCTGTAAATGCTACTACAAATGGACCATGGAGGATCTGGGGTAGCACATAGGGCTGTTCTGAGGGGCAGCTCCGCCCCCACACTGACCTGTTTTCATCAGAAGCAATGGCTTGTCACAGACTCAGCATATGGAAATTTTAATTTATACAACGTGATTATAAACCCCACCTGACCTGGGGCACAAAACTCCATCCTACAATAACCCAGCATCTCCTTTGTCCACGTTTCCCTGACCAGGAAGAGCAGTTCCCCTTCCCAGCCCCTCTAACCACTTTTATCCTTCCTGGAGACATCGCCCAAAGGGTGAGAAGTTTTGGGGTTGGGAGATTTATAACTTTTAAAGAAAACAGTGATAAACCAGGTGATGTTCACCTGTCCCACCCCGTTTTCTCAGGGATGTCGAATGTGGAGGTGATCAGGGCGCTGGAGCGTGGATACCGGATGCCCCGCATGGAAAACTGCCCCGAGGAGCTGTACGACGTCATGATGAGGTGCTGGAAGACCAAACCCGAGGATCGTCCCACTTTTGAGTACACACAAAGTGTTTTGGAGGATTTCTTTACTGCGACAGAGAGCCAGTACCAGCAGCAGCTGTAGCGCAGGACACTCGGGACAGACACTGCCAGCTCTTCCCTGTCCCACGTGTGCCCTGCTTCCCCTGCCAGCCTGGCCCAGGAACCACAGCCTTCCCGGAGTGGCCGGGCTGGAGGAAGAGCAGGAGGAAGCACATGGTAGAGGGAGAAGAGACATGTGGCCATACCTTGTGCCTTTCCCAGGAGCCTGAGTGCCCGCGGGGCAGCAGCTCTGGGAAGCGTTGGCAGGACAATGGATGCCCAGGCCCCAGGAGGAGGGACAAGTTTGGGCCGGGCCAGCTTTTGCTGCAAAGGAAAAACCCAGATCAGTATTTTTGTAATCCTTCTGAGATCTTATCACATCGTTCTGCAGAAGTCGGTGCTGTAGCGTGCTGGCCTTGGTGAAATGCCCTGCAGTGCCTGTGCTTCTTGTGTGATTGATCCCAGGGGATTCCCATGGGGTACGCTGCAATGCAGCCCTTGGCTCATCATCAGCACGGGATCCTGGCGTTTGGACATCGAGTGCCACAGACACGTGTCCTCCTCTCTCCCTCCTGGGCTTCCTTCCCCAGTGGAAGAACGGCACCCCTGTGCAGAGCGCAGGTTTTGTGAGGCTGTGCTGCAGGGGCAGATGGACACAGACAGTGCTTTGCCAGGCCATCCCTGCGTGGATCCCCATCCTCTTGCCTTGGTAGGAACCTCTGGAGCCCAAAGCCATGGCAAAAGGAGCCCTCTCCCCCATGGAAAAGCTCACAGGCCGGATTTGTTGTCTGCTGGGGCATTTGCACTGTGAGAAAGGGCTAGGTGGCCCCTGCACACTCATTTTATGTTGGTGTTTATTTTTAGTATTTCACGACAGGTTATTTGGGGAAAATGAGTAACCAATATATTTTTAAGACAGCCCTGTACCTCATACAGCAGGGAGAGTGGGTGATTATATTTTCGATACCAAGAGGCAAACGCCGTCGCTTCTGCTTTGGGATCTTTTTTTTTTGTAATCAATAAAGTATTTATCAACCTTTCCTCCCGTGGCCATTCCTGCTGCTCTGCAGCCCGGGCGCGGGAGACGCGGATGGGGCAAGGCTGGGGCCCGCAGCGCCCTTCGGAACGGGGACTCCAGAGCCCGGCGGGCCCGCAGCGCCCTCGGAGCAGCCCCAGGGCCCCGGACTGCCCTGGGGTGGGATCGCAGGGACCGGAGGAACCGGGAGGTTGGGAACGACACGGACGCCCCCCGGCCCCGCCGCCTCGGCGCCCTCACCAAACATGGCGGCCGCGGCGTCGTGCCCGCCCTCCATGCCAAGGCCGCTGCCCGCACCAAAGATGGCGGTGCGGACCGCCTCTTCCCCGGCCGGCTTCGCGGAGCGGGAGACTCGCTGGGGACCGAAGCGGAGAGCCCCGTTCCACCGCGCCCGGCAGAAGGAATGTGCTGATCCGGGGCTAAGCTGGGCCCGGTCCCGGCCGCGCTGAGCGCGGCAGCCCGGCGGGGTCCTGCGCGGCCGCCGCTGTCGCCATGGCGATCGGCCCCGCAGCCAACCGCGCGCCGCTTCCGGTGACGTCAGCGCCGACACGTGGATCCAAGATGGCGGCGTCGGCGGCGATGGTGAGTGCGGCGGGGCCCGGCCCGGCCCCGCGTCCCG